>ML785612.1:229007-239552 GCA_009831015.1 Picea engelmannii | reverse complement strand
GTATATCTTCTTTTAATCTATATTTCTTCTAGTTTTTATGATTAATTTGAATTATATTTTTGAAAAAGTGCATGTTTTAAATGTCGTTGTACAATGGATAAAGGGGAGATGAAGATGTTATTAGCTTGCATATTGTATTAATGAAGATACTATAAATATATTAAAAGTATTATATCGATTTCATTATTTATTTATTTATTATATATATATATATATATATATATATATATATATATCCTATGGTTTTAACTTCTTTGTGTTGTATATCTTCCTTTAATCTATATTTCTTCTAGTTTTTATGATTAATTTGAATTATATTTTTGAAAAAGTGCATGTTTTAAATGTCGTTGTACAATGGATAAAGGGGAGATGAAGATGTTATTAATTTGCATATTGTAGTAATGAAGATGCTATAAATATATTAAAAGTATTATATCGATTTCATTATTTATAAAAATGATAAAAGTTATATGAAAAATATTTTTTAAGTATTTTGAAATGATTGATTATATAGAATTGGCATAACTATCTAGTAAAAGAATTTAGTAGTGAGGTAGCAAATAACTAATCAATTAGAAAGTATGAGATTGTGATTATGGAAAATTGATGAGGCTAAATATAAATGAAGCAAAAGAATTTAGGATTTTAGATTTGAATTCTGATAATACCTACATTATATATTTCATAGTGTAAGTTCTTTGTTTAGATGAGCACAAATACCGTGGCCCAAGTCCTCAAGGAGACAGAACTTGGTTGCTCTAACATCTAAGTTGGGCAAGTGGATGCCTCGGGCATGCGAATGGGCCAAGGGGCTTCCCCAAGTATGAAAAGACCAGGAAGATTGGGGTGTGCCACTACGAGGGGCACACCAAGGTTGGGGCACGCTCTCAAGGGGCATGACGGTTGACGAGCGCATGGTTTCATTTGGATGATCGGGTCTGAGAAGGGGTGTGGGTCCACGAAGGGGCACGACGATTCGTTTGGAAATTGGGTTCGCGAAAGGGTGCGACGATTCATTTAAACACATGGGTTTTGTTAGCGACATTTCTTGTTCTAGGCGCAAAAGTATTCGGGTCTGCAAGTCACACGAGAAGCGCCCGAGCGTAACATGGAAAAAATCTTGTTTTGAGGCTTCCAATCAAGCGGGCGGGTGGAATTACAATGTCAGCAGCCCGGATCCATCCATAAGAGCAGATCAACGGTCATTGGAATATCGAGGCTAGCAAGTTGACCGATATATAACGTCAAAGAAAGAGGCTTTATGCTGAGACTGAATCTGGGTCGTCCGATCCCGCGACACATAGTGCGAGATCTAGTCGACATATCGGCAGTCGGGAGTTCGAAGGGTGAAAGTCTTTCATCATCTCACATCCCGAAACCTCGAACCCCGGAGTGTCGAAAGTGCCCAGAGGCGGGCCCGCAGTATCGCGAAGCAGCCTCAGTCGTTCATCCATAGGAGACACCTGGCGCGCGATTAGGCTCCTCGCCTTTTCGCCCATCGCGACTTCGAAATACAAAAGAATAGCATGTCATATTCCCGATGTGCGAGGTGCTGGGAGCATCTAGGACCCGGGCCCGCAGCATCACCAAGTAAGTTCAGGGCCGTCAGATCTGAAAGGGACGCGTGGCGCCCAATTAGGCCATCTCGGCGTTTCGCTCATCGCAGATATGAATAAGCAAGGATTAACTCCTTCCATTTGCGAACGCCGAAAGCATTTTGGGAATAGACACAGGGTCGCAGCTCGTGGTCACTTGGGAAAGAAAGGAGTCGTGAAAAAGGGGCCAAAGGCATCGAGTCTAGTTGTTGAAAGGATCATCGTGATCTCCATGCGCCATCTGATCCGACCTTGATCCTGGTTTTCACCTGGAGTAAATGAAGACGAGAAAGGGTGGTTGAAACCTCTCCTCCGGCATTAAGTGCAAAGTATAGATAATCTGGCAAGCGGTCTGCTCGAGAGGGTCCTGTGTACCCATTTTTCTAAAGAAGCCATGTCGAGTCTTCGACCAGCCGGAGGAAGTCTTCACACGCTAGCCCAGCACGTAATGGCTCAGCTACTCCTCCTATAGGAGCCATGCGCAGTTAAGGTGGTGTCTGACAAAGAATACCCGTCCGAATTCGGCTGAAAGGACACCAAGTCATGGATGACTGAGCACGCCGCTGTTAGGCAAATTTTCTGAGTATATAGACTCAGTCTTTGTATTTTGTAAAGCATCGATGGTTGAGCAAGGCTCCCGGTGGTAAACTTTAATGAAGCACTATTTTTCTGGTTATGTTTGGACTCTTGAGACTTCTTGTCTTATGAATGTCAGTTTTTCTTTCGCGTCTGTGTTTACACTGTATTAGAACGGCTCGGAATTGGAGAATCCAGTCGAGTTGTAACTGTTATAGGATGATGCAGAGTTTGATCGTTGTAACAGTCACATTGTTTCTAATCGGTCCCTGTGATTTTCTTAGCACTGAACGACTTGGAATTGGAGAATCCAGTCAAGTCCCCCCTTTCAGTTTCTCGAAGCTCTGAACTAGAGGATCTCGCATTCAGAGTTTTTCTTCTACAAATTACTGAAAGGCCTGTTGCCTGAGGTAGTTTGTCCACTCTTCTCACCAAGTCTTCAAACTGCTCATTTTCAAATCAACCCACTGACTGAAGTTAGATCAAGACCTCCTTTGTTCCTCGCATGCCGGACCCAGTCCCTAAGTTTGAGTGATATCTTCCCGAGTCTCTACCCATTTGATCACCCATTAAAACTATCGTGACATAAAAATTGATGGGCGTCATGCTCTGCTTCTGCTGCAATCAAGGAGTGACTTCCGTCGCCAACAGGTTCATGAAGGAGAACGACACCCCCAAAGGACATGACGGTTCACAATGGTGACCTTTGCAGTGCTTATAAGAGAACAAGGGCGCACAACCAAGGAGGGAAAATTTGAAGACAAGGAGAGTAAGAGGATCTTTGCGATTCTAAGGCATACTTAAATGAAGAGGGGAGAGCTCCCTCAAAGGGATAAATCGCTCCACATGGGAGCACTCATGCTACCTTGAGGAGGATTTGATGGACAAAGTTGGGCTAGCTTCTTTTGGGTTGGTTTTGGGGAAGTATGGAAAACGCAGGTCTGTTGAAAGCATTTTTTAGGCAAAACCGAAATTTGTGAAGTCTGCGGAAATGAAGAGACAACAAGTTTGCGGTTGACGGCACGTCTGAGGTGCATCACAAGTGGTTGTGGAGACAATTGTGACAGAGAGTCTTGGCGACGAATCTATGTATGAGTGTCTTGGTGAGGTGAGGAGAGTTGTGTGACTTTTCCAAGTTGTAAACCTAGTCGGTAGTGCTCATATTGTAATTGTTTCACAATAACAAAGACTTAGTTGGTTATTAGGCACAGTTCATGCCACCCACATTATATATGTGTTTCTTTCGTTGTTGTTCCCTTGGCTTCTCATGTTCATGGATGTATGCTTGAATATGAATAAGTGTTAAAGCTGTTAAAAAATGTCTAAGTATACGAGAGTTGCACTATAGTAGGAGTGTGACTCATCAATAGCCTAGAATGGAGTATGGGTATTCTCTAGGTGAAGAGGTGTAGTTCGAACGAAGTATTCTTGGTGTTTCTAAGTAGCCAAGTGAGAAATTTTGTGATGCGGTACACCATCAAGAGGTGCACGATCACAAGATTTGAATAGGCACACTCTAGGGATGTGACAGATGGTATCAGAACTTATTCATTGCAGATTTTGTAGAAGGGTTGGGGAGCTCTTCACCACTATCTCGATGAGAGATGGTATCAAAGAGGATTCATAGCAAATTTTGGAAAAGGGTTGGGAGCTCTTCACCACTATCTCAATGATAGATGGTATCATAGTAGTTTGGTGTTCTTCACTACTCTTGCAATCAGAACAATTGTGGTGGGGCGCACTTATTGAGAAGGCAGTTCATTTTGAAGTCAGTATAGTGGAAACGTCCGCGGACTTGGTGAATGGTTCATTACAATGAACTTGTTCATCGCAAACTTTACATCAGACTTATGGCAGACGTTCGGTTGATAGTCCGGTGGAAGTTTGGTCTTGGAACATACCTTGTGTAATCCAAGAGAAGAGTTTGTGGTGAGACGAAGCACTTAGACAAGGTGGGTGATCGCAAAACTCATCGTATATTTCATTACAAAACTTGTCTCAAACTTGATCATAGAGACAGTTTGGGTATAGACTCGGTTGGTTTGATGTGTGATGGAAGTAAGTATCGGACCTTTTGTGCACACCTTGAGAGACCAGGCATATAATTCATTGGGTGAACTGAGCACTTGGGTAAGGCAATTGAATGCATGATTTATTGCACAAGTTGTCATGGATCTAACCATAGAAGCGAAATGCAGAGGATGATCGCAGAAGTGATTACAAAGGGGAGCAGTTTTGGGTTGCATCAAGGTGTTGAGTTGAGAAAAAGGTATAAATATTCTCCTTATTACTATGGTTTGTGATATATTATTTATTGACTTTTCTATTAATTTGTTTAAAAAGTCTTTAGGAAATATTATTGAATGATATTAGGTATTTTATGAATTTTGGTTTGAATTGTTTTGAGTTTATGCAGAAAATGGGCAATTGTTGTTAACTCAAGATAATTAAGAATATCATGAAGATGCACATGCCATTGAAGATCGAAGAAATTAGGCACAAAACGGTTTAAAGGAAGATTGACTCTTTATCTTGCAATCTTCATAAATAGTAAAATCAATCATGAGGATCTCTTGATCCTCAGGATAGCTTAATTTACTTATTTCATTGTAATATATAAAGGATAGTGAACAATAGAGAGATACAGAAGAAATTTAAACAAGCATTCGGATCTCTTAATTGTTGACATTCTATACAACAATCCATTGTAAATTATTTATCAGTTATGGAATTAATGAAAGCTTCAAGCATTTTGACCATTTCTACGTATTGAGTTTTTCGTAGCAGTATCTTCTAAAGACTGTGGGCCCAGTCGGAAGGAGTTATTGTCTCATCTGTAATCGTATCAATTATGTTATAATTCTGTGATTTGAATTTATTTTCAAAACAGTTAGATAGACGTGATAATGTGTTGATTCTTTTATGAATTGGTTATGTTGTTCATTTGCAGACAATAGATGTTTCATTTGAAGATTATCGATTGTTGTTCCATTTCCAATTATTGTTAGTTTATCGCTTGTGAATTCCTTTCATTTTTCCATACGATGTTCCTTTTATCAAATTTGCATTTGTTGTTCCTTTCGCTTAATTCACATTTGTTGTTCCTTCTTAAATATTTAGTAATTCGTTGTTACTTTCCAGTAGATTAATTAATCATTGAGAGATTAATTCATTAAATGTTTTTGTAGATTAAATTATTGTTTCTTAGATAAATGAATTAGGTAAATTGATTGATGTTTTGATTCATGGTGTGTTATTGTTCAGATTACAATTTTGTTGAGTGAGTTATCAGTTTCATAGTTTTTAATGAATGTGTGAAGAACTTGATTATTGCAGTAATTTAGGTAGACTTGGATTTGCTTTAGCTGAATTATCTACACAATTTAAACCTCTACGACTATCTGCATAGACTTTGCTGACATTCTTGAAAGAGAAGATGAAACCTCAGTTGATAAATTAATGTCAGACTAAGGTTCTTTTTAGGACATCTTTAGAGCCCAACATTTTGGAGTCATTGTCGAGGAGAATGTCAAAGATAGCATAGGTTGTGTCTCTGAAGGATGAGGTATTGAAAACAGAAGGTAAGAACCTACGTAGGCAACAAGTAAAATTCTTGTGCCAACACCTACCTACAATTGATGCATAGAGGTTATATACGTGCATAGAATTCATGTAAGTGTATATGACTAAGAAGAAAGAACCTGAAAAACAAAAACCCCTACCAAAAACTACAAAATCCTAGGGCTTGGTGCCCCCTGGAAGGAGCACTTTCATAGACGAAATTATCTGAAAAGTTGAATCTCAGGCCTCGGTTGGACCTCGAAAAGGTTCTACCTGAATCCCTCAAGCATCAAATTCACCAACTGCATCTCATGGTGAGGTTCATGGAGGAACTGAAGGGACTGAACAAAGTTTCCAAAATACACATACTCCACCTTTCAGTCCTTTAGACGAGGGAAATTCTTGTAATTTGAAAGAAGGAGAAGGGGAGACTAGTGGAATTGCTAAGGCACACCCACCACCACCTGAACCTGGATCTCCTTTGATTCTGATAGGAGAAAGAACACCTAAAATCCCAGATATAGGTAGCGTGATTAAATATCCTAAGGGACCAAATAATCAACCACCCCGAATAGAACACCTAGACCAAGAAATCCTTGAATATTATTAGCATATTTTCAACCAAATGGCACATCAAAATCAGTCGCGACCCCAGACTTCCACTTTGGAATATTCTATACTTGATCTGGTTGCTAATGCACCAATGAAAGCTATTCCACTACATATTCTTCTGACCTTCAATGGATTGATCTCAGAGGATCCTGATGCGTTCTTATTCGAGTTTGATGTCGTGTGTAGAGGCTATGACTACACCTATAAACCATAGAAACTAAATCTATTTCTTTCCACTTTGAAAGGAGCAACTTTACGATGGTTTATGGGACTAGGGGGAGGAACTATAAATTCATGGGATGAAATGAAACAAGCCTTCCTTACAAAATATCAAGACTATTGTAGAACCAAGGATTTAAAGGATGAAATCTTTAAAATGATTGCAAAAGAAAATGAAACACTAGAAGAACATGTTGAAAGATTTTAATATAACCTACATAGATCACCTTATGGTACACTACCATGTGAGGTACTTAAATCCACTCTCATAAAAGGTATGAAGGATGAATGGGTAGAAACATTGAATTTAATGGGAAAAGGTGATATTTATCAATAAACATATGATGACATTATCCAATTGTGCACCAGGTGTTCACGTGGAAGTACACGAACCAGATCGAGAATATGGGCTCCCATCACCAGAAGTAGTAACATTAATAGCGGGAGTGTTACCCGAGCAGAAATTGGTAATCTTTTAGAAAATTTTGAAACGGACATTTTGGGTACTTTGACTACACAATTGGATGTTCTACAGGTTAAATAGAAACAATAAGAAGCAGAACATTCGTTGGCCATATTTTGTCCATGATGCAGAAGGAAACATGGTTCGAGAAAGTGTCCCTTGGATGTGGTTCAGAATTGTGCCATCTGTGATCTAAAAATGAAGAAGACTTGTAAACTTGGAAATATTTGCAAGTAAAGTTTACGTGTTAAAAGAAAATGGATCAACTTTGCAACACATCATTTAATAGGATTTACTCATTTAAGATGCATATAAACAGCAGCATAATCAATGAACATAAACACATAACACAACAAATGATAAAGGAGTTCACCCCTCTCTTGGGCTACATCTCCTGGTCCAGCTTCCAATGGATCATTAATATTATTTGCTCAAAGTGCTCAAAAATGTGCTTTACAATGCTCAAAATGACCAACAGACTGCTCCAATGGCTTCAGAGCGTCCAAAAACCCCTAGCTGGGCTTTTTCGGCACCTCGTTTGGCCAAAAAACGAAGAAGTTAGGCTTCCTTGAAGTCTCCTCTTCAAGCTTGTTGTCTCTGCATCTACAAATTGCACCCTTGTTCATTCAACCTAGCACACACGCTTATTTAAGCACAAAAACCTGGCACCGAACGCAACCGTACCAACGGTGCGAACTATAGGACGATTATGGGCACATGCGGTCACCATATGACCTTGGGCTAACACAAAAACTCAACCATTTCAAACCCCGCACTATCTGTTGTGGTCGCATGCGATCACACATATAACCACGGGCTAACCATTTGAAAACCCCGCGCGCGCAATAACAGAGGGTATGGTCGTATGTAGCATAAGTGCGACCGGGGGCTGGGTCCCATTTGTAACACAACTCCCGCATATAGTAATGGTCATATGTATTAAAGCAATAGAACCGTGGGTCGGGGCTAAGCCCCGGCTCGACCCCCCGCCATTTACAACATAATTCAAATTGAAATATATTTTAAAACATATGGTTAATAAGGAACACCGTGTGGGCTAGTGGTAGCCCACACTCTACCAAAATGCAGAACCATAGGGGAGGTCCAGGGGTTCTACCCCCACGGACTCCATAACATTTTGAATAACAAACCATTGCCAATAATGGGGTGCCACGTGGCAGGCCATGACTGGGCCATGTGGCACCCAAACACTTGTCAAAAATGATGCCACATGTCAGAATATCATTCGTCCTCAGCTACCAATCAAAATCTGCCACATCGTCACAAGACACGCCAGCGTACGGACGTACAGCCTCTACCACGTCATTGTATGGCCCTGCCACATCAGCCTGTACGGACTGCACAGTCAGCATCCTTTTTTTTTTACCTGCTTGACGATTCGAACAGATCGTGATATCTCTCGCTCCCGACGTCTATTTGAACCCAAACGAGTTGTGTTGGGTTCGTAACTACGAGGCCTACGCTCTCGTTCGATTTGAAGCGATTCCAATCACTTTGAAGTTTTGAGCAAAATTTGATCCCCTAATCAATCTGTGCCAAAGACCATGCGACAGAACAATGCCCATCACTCCCAGGACTAAAATTTGTCTTTAAAGAAGAAGAAGAGGAAACAAAACTAGTATATCTAATGGCTCAGCATCGCCAATGGAAAGCTCAACCCCCAGATATGTTGCAAGATCCTTCTTCTTTATTTTCTGGGTAGTATGATCAGCAGCATAATTCTGGAAATGCATGGAAGGGCCAACCATTTGCTAACCCCTCTTGGTAGTCCCAACAATATCCTACTGCACCTTGGCCAAATCAACTAGTTGTTAATCCTACTTGGCCTAGCTTGCAATACCCTACCCCATTTTGGCAGAATTCAAATAATAATGCATATCCTTCACAGTGGACTAGCATAGCTGCCCAAGCCCCCAATTTGACTCAAAAATGGCAGCGCCACATGGGACTGACCAATCAACCCATGCGAATGGCTCCTCAAGATCAGCCCACTTTACAAGCTCCACTTCAATTACCCAGAATCCTCAACCTCAAATGCACCCTCAACTACCGACTCAACCCAACCCAAATCCTAACAACAGACCAATCCAGCTCGTGCAAATTGTTGAAAATTTAGAAGGTGGAACAAACTCTGTCGGGTGCAACGAACTTTGGTTGAGATCAGGGCATGTAATTTCTCCTGAGGAAAGAAACATTCATCAAGAACAGGAGAATGAGAATGATATACAACCAGCAATAAAACCATCGACCGTGGTCATAACAGAAGAAACAGAACAGGGGGAAAACAAGGTCGAGCAACAAAATCCTGATGAAGACGTAATTTCTCCTCCCCCATTTCCAAAGAGGCTAATGATAGAAAAACCAACTATATATCCTAAATTTGATATCGT
This sequence comes from Picea engelmannii, assembly GCA_009831015.1. Classification (NCBI taxonomy): domain Eukaryota; kingdom Viridiplantae; phylum Streptophyta; class Pinopsida; order Pinales; family Pinaceae; genus Picea; species Picea engelmannii. The sequence continues at coordinate 230,115 of ML785612.1, read as the reverse complement.
CGGGGAACTAAAGAATATATGTGTTAAAATTCCACTCCTACATCCTTTGCAAGATATTCCTATTTATGCAAAAACAATCAGATAAATATGTGGGAAGAATCCCGGAAGGAAAAATAAGAATCCATCAACTGTTCACGTGGTAGGAACTTTGTCTGATCTTATTCTAGGCAAGCGGGAGTCATTCAAGTACACAGACGCAGGGAATCCCATGGTAATGGGTCATATACGGGGGTTTTTTTTTCCAAATACACTGGTGGATTTGGGGGGCAGCCATCAATATTATGATGACCGAGACCTATAATATCCTAGGTATCACCTCCTTCGAACCTACTTCAACTATGTTAGAATTGGCTAATAGATCGATGGTTAAACCAGTCGGCACATTACAAGACATAGCAATCTCGGTCGACTCTTGGGAATACCCAGTTGATTTCCTAGTTATCAACCCGAGAAGTAGACTCGATGGACACCCATTGATATTGGAACGACCGTGGCTAGCAACAACAGATGCATACATAGAATGTCGCACAGGAAACGTGACAATAGCTAGAGGAAGTGTTATACAGAACCTTAGCATGTATCCTCCAGCTAAACCAAGTCTGCTTGTCATACATTAGCAGTTGCAACCACCTAGATATCCAGAAGAAAACCTACGATCTCCTCTCACACTGGAAGAATTTCTTCGGCTCAAAAACGAACTATAAGATGATGTGATCAGTAGCTTCATTAACAACCCAACAGTTATAAGAAACCCAACATGTCAAATGCTAAAAGTTGTTTTAGATAATGAAGCACGGGGATATTCTTTGGAAGAATTGATGGAGCAATAGATTCCCACTATTGTTGTCCACAACAGTATTACAGTTGAAATCTCACCAAGAATATTTATGAATATTAATTCCAATTTGAATGAGCAACAACAGCAAAAATTGATTCAGATTCTTTCTAAATATCAACAGGCTTTTGCTTGGGAGTATCTCGACATGAAGGGCATTGATCCCCAACTCTGTACACATCATATCTATATTGAAAAATATGCCCCACCCATCTAACAACCCCAATGAAGATTGAATCCTCATCTCAAGGACGTTGTTAAAGAATAATTACA
>ML785612.1:200062-217302 GCA_009831015.1 Picea engelmannii | reverse complement strand
TGTGAGTTGGTGTCCTTATTTTCCATAATCTTTAGGGTTTCACACAAGGTGACAGTGAAGGGAAGTCTCACTGTACCTGGAATAGATGTTGGTCAAACTCACTCGGAATCCTTGGAGGGTAAATCCACAATTACTGCATGGAAGCTTGCACCAAGGTGTAAGTACATTAAGCAGGTCGCCAACGTAACTGATCCACCCGATCTACCCCTGCCTCTTCCTATTTTGATCTCGCAACGTTGGATTTCATCACCAACTAGTGGTTTCATTGTGGGAATATTTTGTTTGATTGTTTGCTTCTTAGATTCATAGTGTGTGTTGGTTGTGTTACTTAGTGGACCTTAGGTCGAGTCAGTGTTAATGGCATCAAATCTTGAGAGTACCAATGGAGGAACCCCTTCTCCTGGGGAACCTCATACCTTTCCTTCTTTTGGAAACTTTGGTCCTCCGTACATTGCCACACCAAGTCTTCCGGGACTCACCATCGGATTACCGGTTTGGTTGTTCCCCACTCCGGTGATATGGAATCCTCCCAATGTTTCAAATGCACCTAATACTTTATATGTCAGTACACCACCCACACATCTACCTCACGTCGACTTTTCACCTTCTTCGCCCATTAAGTTTCCTTCCCTTTCTCCTTCTTCATCTAGTGAAAGCTCTAAAGCAAGTAGCCAGGTTGATCAGAAGAAGAAGAAATGGAAAGAGAAGGAAAAAAAGAACCTAAAAAGGACCAAGGCTCCAACAACATCAGATGTTGAATCCCAACAACCAGCTATTGTTAATAGTACTGGGAGTGTTGATGAGGTCAACAAGATTAAAATAAAGAATCTGAAACCCAAATTCCCTTGCAGTCTTTGTAAGTGTGACCAATTTCTAAGGGATTGCCCTGGTGTTCCCAAGGTCTTAGAAATGTGGTCCTCCATGTCATCAGCCTCTCCTAGACATGTTGGTGATACCCCATCAACTAGTGATGTTCAGGTTGGTAAGAAGAAGACAACTATTAAATTCCCTTACATGTTATGCAAAGGTGATCACTATTCTCACCTTTTTCCTCGCCTAGATGAGGCTTCTTCTCTTTTTGAAAAAAATTGACTTCCAAAAGGTTATCGTAATCTTTCCCCCAACCCATCGTTAGTTGATGGACTGGTCAGTCTGGTTCCTTCCACGGTCAGTCTGGTTGATCAAGTGGTCAATCTACTTTCCCCCTCGATTGAACCACAAACCCAAGTAGTTGATCCAGTTCTGTCATCGATAAGCCCTACTCTTCATCAAAAGAGTGTAACCCAAGTAGTCGATCTATTTTCATCCTCAGTCGATCCCACTCTCCTGTTATAGAGTGACACCAAAGCGGTCGATCCATTTCCACCTGTCAACCCCATTCTCCCCTTGGAGAATGAAACCCAAGTGGTCGATCTGGTTCTGTCATCGGTCGATCCCACTCCTCCTTTTACTAGTGCCAAATTGGATGATCCAGTCCCTTCCTCGGTCAGTCCCACCCTTCCGCTGAAGACTGCCTGCGTGGTTGATCCGATCCCATCATCGGTCAATCCCACTCTTCCTCTAGAGAGTGCTTGTGTGGTCGATCCTACTCTCCCTCTAGAGAGTAAACCCGATATTTCCCATGTTTTTCTCGTTGATACAGAATCTACCGTGCTGGGGGGAATTCTTCCTTCTCCCGTGAAACCCCCTTCAAGCAATGAGGCCATCCTTTGTTATTGGGGTGCGCTAACTAGACCTCGTCTTCCCTCTCACATTCCTTTCCAGATTACAGTACAGGTTTGTGGTCAGGACATTCCTCAAACGCTGATAGATGAAGGTGCATCCGTTAGTATTTTGTCCTCTATTGCTTGGCACGCTTTGGGTTGTACTCAACTTGCGTCGATTACACAGAATCTATTAGCTTTTAATAGAAGAACTAGTCAACCTTTAGGGACCCTTCCTCAGTTTCTCGTAACTTTGGGAGGAAAAACTATCTTTATTGAGGTCATGGTAGTCCGAGACCCCTTGGATTTCGCTTTACTCCTTGGGCGGGATTATGTCTATTCCATGAGAGTTGTTGTGTCCACTCTTTTTTGCGTGATATATTTCCCTCACGATGGAAGAATTGTGACTATTAATGAACTTTCCTTCATCGGTCCTGACTGGATTACCTCCCTAAATGGTTCTTATATGATGACAGTATCGCCCCCACTGCATGTCAATTATCTGGAATTATCTCCCATGACTTCAACTTCTGATGATTTGGATCTATTAGTTGACATGGTGATCTCTTCGGTAGGGATATTGGAGCCTGATCTCCTTACCCCTGTCGCAACCCTCGACATGTGTTCCTTCCAGAGTGAATTTCTTCCATCCAGTGAAGATCTGTTGGAAGCCATGACCGAGTTTTGTCTCTTGACATGGTGTCCTTCCAACGCGTTACTCTCTTGGAAGCCATGATCAAGAAGAAGCTACGAGCATAGTTTCTCTTTTCTGTAGAAATATCGTTAAAAAATGAAACAGAGGTCACGAGCATAGTTTATCTTCTTTGTGGCAATCTCGTTAAAAAATGAAACAGAGGTCATGAGCACAGTTTTTCTTCTCTGTGGAAAGCTCATTAAAAAATGAAACAAAATCTTTGAGCATAGTTTTCCTCTCTGTAGAAATCTCGTTAAAAAATGAAACAGCAATCCGGGATTGAACCCGGAACCCTGAGCATATTTGTTTTTCCTGTGTCAAGCTCGTTAAAAAATGAAGTAGTCACCTCTCTTGAACCTTCATTTCATCCACCCTTATCCTTTTTCTCCATCTAGTAGAGAAATTGGTGACAACCTCAAAGTCGGTGAATGAATTGAAGCTTGGAGGGCATGTCTCCAGCCTTTGATGATCATTCTGGAGTTAATCCCCCAGCTTTCAAGCTGGGGGCATACCAATATTAGTCTTTGTTCTTCCTCGTGCTTGTAAATACATGAGAATGCAACCAGGTAAAATTTTATCTCTTTTTCAGGCGTGCATGGATAAACGAAAAAGGAACCCCTTGGAGTCGTCTTTGAGCTCTTTTCAAACTCTCTAAACATGAAAAGATTGTCGAGTGATCTTGATTCCTTTCCCACTCATTCAAAGGTTTGAAAGGGCATCTTTCGAGTGATAATTTATCTCTTTTTCGGACTCACAAGACTAACATTACAAAAAAGGACAACATTGGAGTCATCTTTAAGTTGTTTTTAGACTCTCTAAATATGAAAAACCACCGAGTTTACCTTCTCTGGACTCGTTAAACAATCATACATTGAAGGGCCCATATGGGATCGAACCCTTACTTCTTCAATTTCATTAAACAAAGGAAGAGGGACTTACCGAAGGTGAGTCATATCGAGCATGTGTTACCCTCCTCGAGCTCGTTAAATTAAAAAGAGGTACTCGTCTATCTGGGGGGGAAAAATTGAAAGAAGCAAGTCAAGCAGTTTTTTGAGAACACTACCAGTAACTCTTACGATTTCCCTTGAACACGACACTTTGTCTTTGCACGCATTTTAATCCGTTGAACCTTTGCATTGAGCCAATCCTCTGAGTTTCTTTTACTCCTTTGGGTCACCCGACGAAAGTCACAGCATCCACTGCATCATCAATTTTTGGTCCATGTCATGTTTCTGTTGTCGTGCCTCAGTGTTCAAGGGAAGTATCTACCTCAAGAGTCATCCATCACAAATATCTTGTTTCAATACCTGTGTCAGTCCATGTTCATTTGATCTACCAATTACATCTCTGTGTCAGTTTTGTGTCGTTGATGGGGGATACATCAAGGCCCTCCTTCGATGAGTCTATTCATGTCGACTTCAGCACATTATCTAGGAGATAGACTTAGAAACCAGTTAGTACCTTGGGACATGCCCCCTAATTGGATGATTCCATGGATTTTCGACTTCAGCTCATTCATTCGCATTCATTAGAATGTACTAGAGTACCTTGGGAATCATTTACATCAATGGTGATCTCCCTCGTGCTTGTTAACTGTTTACATCATTGACCAGTAATCAAGTGGTTTCTGCCATGTTCGACATCAGGACATCTATTCACATGGTTAGATTCGTACTACATCGGGATCAGTAAGAAGACCCTGGGTTGAGTGTCATCACTCATATGTATACTTTGCCCAGGTTGTGAAGGAGTTCTTTTGAACTATGACACATATACTGTTACATAGATCCACTTTGTATTGGTCATGGCTATGTCTTTTCATCTCATAGATCCACTGTGTATTATTTGTGGCTACGATCAGTTCAGGTCATAGGAGTATAGATCCAGATTGTATATGTAGTGGCTATACCATTTTTTCAATATAATTATGGATCCGCAATGTATTTTATGGCAGCCATACCTAAAAAGTCTTTATCACTCAAGCATAGGTATGTCTGCCTTGGGTTTGAAACATGTCATAATATTTTTTTGATGGTTGTGTGCAGCTTTTTTCGATTTCTCTACGTCCATGCCCTTGCTCGAAAAAGTCTACAAAGTACTTCAATCATCATCGTCTTCTAACTTCATACTTTGGGGGGTAATTTGTTACACCTCAAAATTACTCACTTCGATAGTGTCGCAAGTGTCGTCATTACAAGTGTTGTAAGTGTCGCATCTTGTCTGCAAGTGTCGCATCTTGACTATAAGTGTTGCAAGTGTCACAAACATTATACTTCCATCTTTCCCATGTCGTTCCTCTAACGACATCACAACGACACTTAAGACACCCCAAAGACTAGTTTTGAAGAAGAGAAGTCACTTGACAGGGAGTAAAAACCTTTTGCCATGGAAAAAACACTCAAAAACTGAATTTTGGAGAGGAGCACTCCCCTACCCACTGTCAGGGAGTGATGGCACTCCCTGAGCCTCTTTGGGGGAGTTCTTGAGTGCCCTGTGCACCCTTTTGGGGGAGCCCTACCCTTTTTTTATTAAATTCTGGGTTTGTTGAGGCAAATAAGGGAAGAATCCCTCAATTCTTGAAGGTAGTTGGATTCGAATAGATGGTCAAGCATGATCTTAGGGGAGATCCTCAACTGAAGGAGAGGAATCCTCAACTCATCCCAAAGATCTCTCAAGTGGTTGGACCTCTCCAAGGTTATATAAGGATACCTTCTCATGGTGAAAGGTACAAGGAAGATTGAGAATTATACCTAACTTATGATCTCATTAGAAGGTATTGAGAATGGAGATGGAGAATTACATCAAACTTATGATCTCATGAGTGAGATGTCATCAAAGAAATCAATGGAGATTATTTGAGCAAAGGGGTTGGATAAGGAGAACTGGAAGAAGTTGTTGCACCTTCATTCAAAGGATTGTAAATACTTTTACTCATTCTCATTAATAATCAATGCTTGGCCTATTTCTTTCAAACTTATGCTTGTTCCATAGAGTTTGTCTGCATTAGATGGATCTATGTTTGAGATAATCTTAGTAGAGTAGGAAGTATTTTGTACCTTTGTTTGTTTTACAGGACCTATCAGGGAGCTCAGGATCAAAGCTCAGCCAGGACTTTGCAAGGACAAACATCGTTAATAAGGTACATATATTTCTCCTTCTCTTTCATTTATTAGCTTGATTAGATCTAAAAGGAAGTTAGTTTCCATGTTAAACACTTTTCTGTCTTGGCCTTAGGAGTCTAGATACCAAGAGGGAATCCACTTGTCCGTAGGGGGATTCACCTACAACACTATTTATTGAGGATACTGGCTCATCTATAGGTTAAAAGGCAACCCTGTCGAGGCTATGGACACATGTTGGCAGTAGTGGCTCTACCTGTGGTATTGAAGTTTATTTTTATACGCTAAGTTTTTATTGTGTTCATAGACTTCCTTTCTAAAAAAAGAGGCTATCATTCCAGTTCTATTCAACACAAGGGAAAGTAACAAAGTTATGGCACATGACATATTTATAAAATGTGAACAAATTTATACTACTCAGAATATTCTTCCTTAACATATTTGAACATTGGTGTTTGAACTTGTACTTCCCACAAAAGGTGTGATTATCGTTCATGATTAACATTAAAAATGATTTGGAAGTGTTATTAATGGTCGTTCTCCCAGCGACGACGATGTAGTAATTACCCCTCACTTGAATGACCGCCATCATTATGTTCACACATATCGACAGTCGAGGTAGACCTTTTCATTTATCAGGGGGTAGATATTCCGCACGATTATTGATAGACTATAATGATTATAATTAATGGGAAAATTTGTATTTCTATATACCATTGGTGTTCTGTAATTTTTACCATTTCTAGAAAAATTTTCTCACAGGTTGGTCTAACTAAGTTTGTAGTTGGGAACGATAGTTGTGCTAACTTGTTTAAAAAATACATGGGTGGTCAAAGCATCTGCCACGATCCCACATTGTTTCAAGTAACCGACCAAGAAAGGGAAATTATACATTGTCTGGTATGGACACAATACTTTAACAGACTGCGGGGATTCAATGTAAATGTCGCGCTAGCATTTTTCCAAAAATTACAAGGGGGAGTCTCAATAATTCAAGGCATACAAATATCGGTTACTGATGCAATTATAGATGAGGTAACAGGCCTCCCAAATGAAGGAACACAGTGGACCAGGAAATACACAGCACTCAAGGTGGTTGTGGAGTCCTTCGCAAAACCAGGGGAAGAATTCGACAAAGAGGGGAAAGGCATCAACCCCTCTGCTCTCAAAGAACCATGGAGGGAGCTAACAGATGTGATACATAGATATATCACATGCAACGGATGATACGACATGGTGATACCTCGCCACCTCTGCCTATTGGTAGTATTAAAACAAAGGTCAGTGATAAATTTACCATTCTTTTTTAATACCATGTTGCATGAAGTCGTCGGAAGGACCCAGAAGGATAAAGACCCTATCGATGTAATTAGTCACCATGGGTTAGTAAAAGTGATGGTAAATAGGGCATTAAACCATACACAAATAACTCAGGGGGACTTAATTGATTGCGATAGGCCCCTACAAATTGAGCAACCTGAAGTCCACCATGAAATTCCCCCACATGGAATTGAGGCAGCCTAGACAGAAGGAGATAATGACCAAATTGAAATTCCAATACCTTAGCCTGAAATGGAATAATACCTCATTTAGTTGGTAGAAACTCAGAACATGCAGACATGAACATCAAAGAAGAAGAGACAAAGAACACTTTATGTCCCTGGAACCTCCACTGTAAAAAGAAGAAAGGGTAACAATGCAACACAACTTGAAAGCACTCAGGAAACTGTAAAAATAGAAAAACCATCACATGAAACCCCTGCAGAACATAAGGATGATTTATTCAAAAGTTATGAAGAATATATGGCCCAAGTATTGGGAAATTTAGGGATATCAATTACTAAAGATACAGACAAGTGTGGAGAACCCCAAGCACCAACTTCTTCTCATTCAAACCTTGTCTTTGATCTTCCTGATATGGAGATGCCATCTCCTGAAGGAACATAACAACCCGAACCCCAGTTTGATGATAACAATCCTTTAGAACAACCAAAGCACCCAGAAGATATAGGGAAACAGTTACCAGTTGATCAAGGTGGGGAAAACCTTTAAATTCCCCTTAGACAGAAAGAGACAATAGGAAAAAGAAATAACAAAATCAGAAAATTAGAACATGAAAGCAAGACATTGAGGAAAAGGGTTAAGAAAATAAAAGTATTAAAACAAAAATTTGGCAGATTGAATGAAAAAATTAGACAACTTAGGGAGCAGTTGGAACAGGCTGACAAAGCCCATAAGATAAATAAATCTAAGAGGGCTAGAGTACAGGGAAGAAATCCACTTCGCAGAAGGAGATTTCACACCAATTATGTTGGAACACAAACAAAATTATATGTTCCTTTGGAAACAATTGAAATAGAAACTCAGACAGGGGCTCCAACAACAATAGAAATAGTTGTTCATACTAAATAAGTATTTCACTCTCCTGAACAGGATGCCATTATTAAAAGGTTGGAAGAAGAACTAGAAAAATCCCAACAAACCCTAACTCAATGCAGAAGTGAAATGGTAATAGCTTCATAACATCAAAAAGTTGTCAGACAACTTCGAGCCATGTCAGCAACTGAGAATGAGACATTTGTTGAGCTCAGAAAAGATAAAGAAAAGGTGAAGAAGGTATAGGGTCAGCTCGATGGAGATTTGGAGCAAATCAAAGAAATTTTCTCTGTTTATTCTGATATTTTAGCTTGCAGGGACCCTGCTACTAATTATGCCATGTTTTTATTAGAACATTATGTGTTACTAAAAGTAAAATCTATTAGGGAAAGTACACCTTTTGAGTTCACCACCGTTTCTAATTTTGTTTCATGTTTTAAAGAACAAGAGGATGGAGTACAATACTTTCTGTGTGAACTATATCTTCACAGCTTCATCCCAGGAGAAAACAGAAAAGGGAACCCCAATCCATTCACTAGGGATATCCAGTTTCAAGCCTTTGTGTCCTTTTCTAAAAATCAGACCAGGTGGGCTAAAGAACATAAGGTTTTCATGAAAAGGGAGAATGGACTAGACCTATGGATCAGAGGGGAACCTCTTAAATCCTTTGATACCATTATGCAGCATAGATAATTCATAAAGAGGGAGAAGGTTGTGGAATCTTTATCCCCTATCCATAAACATGTTGTACATTCAGGTCTACAGTATTTTGGAGAGATTAAGGAAGAATCCCTTTCTATTGCCAAATTAAGATGGAATTTCTCCTCAAATGAAGTCAAGAAGAGGGAACCATTTGATTTCAGAAATTTTCAAGCAGATACTTTCAGGTTAGAGAGGTATTCCATAATGATCATGGATGAAGGGCCTTCCTGGATTGGATGCAGGTATAATCCTCCCATTATTTGGTATCCTCCAGAGGGTTATCAGAGTGATTATGAAATTCGTAAGAAAAGGGAATATGTTGCTTTTGAAGAGCTTAAAGGTAAGCATGGGTTTCGAATACCTAGAGAAGAGACCTCTCCTCCCTTCAGTATCATTGTTTTACATATAAACTCTCTTGTTGCATGAGGACATGCAAAAAGGTAAGTTGGGGGGTATGTTGAGTTGAGAAAAAGGTATAAATATTCTCCTTACTACTATGGTTTGTGATATATTATTTGTTTACTTTTCTATTAATTTGAAGTAATTAGGAAAGAAAATGGTTAAAAAGTCTTTAGGAAATATTATTGAATGATATTAGATATTTTCTAAATTTTGGTTTGAATTGTTTTGATTTTATGCAGAAAATGGACAATTGTTGTTAACTCAAGATAATTAAGAAGAACATGAAGATGCACAAGCCATTGAAGATCGAAGAAATCAGGAAGAAAAAGGTTTAAAGGAAGATTGACTCTTTATCTTCCAATCTTCATAAATAGTAAAAGAAATCTCGAGGATCTCTCTATCCTCGAGATAGCTTAATTTACTTATTTCATTGTAATATATAAAGGATAGTGAACAATAGAGAGATACCAAAGAAATTTAACCAAGGATTCAGATCTCTTAATTGTTAACATTATGTATAGAAATCCATTGTAAATGATTCATTAGTTATGGAATTAATGAAAGCTTCAAGAATTTTGAGCATTTCTGTGTACTGAGTTTTTAGTAGCAGTATCTTTTGAAGACCGTGGGCCCAATCGAAAGGAGTTATTGTCTCATCTGTAATCGTATCAATTATGTTATAATTCTGTGATTTGAATTTCTTTTCAAAACATTTAGATAGACTTGATAATGTGTTGATTCTTTTATGAATTGGTTATGGTGTACATTTGCAAAGAATAAATGTTTCATTTGAAGATTATCGATTGAGGTTCCATTTCCAATTGTTGTTAGTTTATCGCTTGTGAATTCATTTCATTTTTGCATACATTGTTCCTTTTATCAAATTCTCATTTGTTGTTCATTTTTCTTAATTCGCATTTGTTGTTCCTTCTTAAATATTCAATAATTCGCTATTCCTTTCCAGTAGATTAATTAATCATTGAGAGATTGACTCATTAAATGTTTTGTAGATTAAATTATTTTTTCTTAGATAAATGAATTCAGTAAATTGATTGATGCTTTGATTCATGGTGTGTTATTGTTCAGATTATAATTCTATTAAGTGAGTTATTAGTTTGGGAGTTTTTAATGAATGTGTGAAGAAATTGCTTATTACAGTAATTTAGATAGACTCATATTTGCTTTAGTTGAATTATCTACACGATTTAAACCTCTACGACTAGCTTCATATACTTTGTTGACATTCTTGAAAGAGAAGGTGAATCCTCGGTTGATAAATTAATGTCAGACTTAGGTTTTTTTTAGGACATGTTTAGAGCCCAACACAAGGTGAAACACTTGGATGTGTTGGACGACCTGGGGTGACCTAGAGCATATTCATAGCATACAGTTGGTTGGGCATGTCTTCATCATGACACCTTCGTGTCGTGCATTACAGAGAACAACAGTTGAGTTGAGATGGGTTGTTGGGTGAGTGGTTAGCAGTAGTATGACTTGATAGTTGGGCGGTGGGTGCAGGGTGCCTTGAACTTAAAGAAGTCAAGGTGCAGAGATGGAAAAACATTGGAGACGAGTTCATCCAATTGCATGCGAAGTTGGGACTTAGATGAATTTTGGAAATGGATGGATGGACTCATCCTTGTATCGCAGTGAAGGTCTTGCAGGTTTGTGAAGTTACAGATGGTGATTGAGGAGTTCATGTAGAGATTCGATTGCTTGGGAAAGTGGAGGTCCAAGACAATAGACTAAGAATATTGTTGCAGCAAAGGATGGCATTGGAAAGGTATGGTTGGTTTTGAGTTCTTGCATTTCCTAAGTGTTGTAGTGAGCTCTTTTAAGGGAAGTTGGATGACTTGGTGGTTCAAGTGCAATCCATTTCCGCGGTGAAAAATGATAGACTTGAGGGTAACTCAAGTGATGCAGATTCAAAGAAGTCATGTAGAATTTTGGAACACCTTGGTTGGCCAAATGTGCGGAGATCTTGGACGAACTTCTTGGATGACTCTTGTGGTGGACTTAGGTAGATTTGGATGCAACTGTGGAGGTGGCTTGAGGAAGCTACCTAACTATTTGATGAGGTTTGTTAGACAAGTCATTGAGACGAAGTAGGAAGTGAGTTCTGGGCATGCTGAGTTGAGAGGGTGGGTGAGGTGCCCTGGTGATTTGTTCCTTAGCCAGATTCCTTGGGTCATGCGATGAATTGATAGTTGCGACGACAGTTAAATAGTTTGAACGCTTGCAGGAGGTGCAAGGGAGTCATGTTCTAGGAGATGGATGGAGTCAGCAGAGAATTCGGCCAAGAATTATTGACATTCAACTTGAATGGGTAGAACACAAACCAAGTGACTTGGGTGGTGTTTGCTTGCCTTTGGTATGGGACATTGGATGAGGAGGAGAACACCTTGGTAAATTGTGGATGATTGTGTGATGAATCAAAGATCTGGTAGGGGTCATTGGCTGGAGTTGGCAAAAGTATTGGTGCGAACGTGCCTAAGGCATGGAAGTTCTTTGAGGTGACTCATTCTACTTGGAGAAATTTGGATAGATTGTTGAGACGTTTCAGGAGTGTGAGCATGTTGGCCACACTCATCGCAAATGTTGATTTGTGTTGAGGTGACTTTTCGAAAGGAGGCAAGTTGAGGACTTGCCTTGGTTTAGAGGATTGTGTGAATGGGCAGATTGCAACATCAAGAGATTACTTGGGCATGGGATTTTCTCTTGCGTTGGAAAACATGGTTGAGGATGAATCCTAACCATTCCAAGGCATGGAGAGGTAGACACAACAACATGGCCAGGTGATGAAGTAGTGGGGAAAAGGTAGTCTGGACGTGCAGTTCTTGGTGCAAATGGGACGTTTCATATTTGAAGATGTAGATGAAGACACGGAGAATTTGGCCAAGGAAGCCATGCTTGTGGACTTGATCATTATTTGATTCATAAGGGAGGAGTTGGTTGGGCGTGAAAATGCATGATGGTTTCCCTTGGCTCTTCGCAGACTTAGATGTGAGGCAGACTATGTGCACCGGATTAGCTAATTGAGCCATGAGGTGGACAATAGGCCCAAGTTGTCGCAGATGACTTTGTTTTGGGGTGAATTCATTGTGCATCTAGGTGAGGGGTGACCTTGCCTTGATCTGAGGGTTGTGCAGATAGACTAAATAGTGAAAATAAGTGACCAGTTTGCACATGAGTGTGGGCAGACTCAAGGGGTGTGACAATTGGATTGTTCATTCAACTAGTTCACAACTTGGGAAAGAACAATAGCATGAAAAGGGGGTCAAGAGTACAGACGCATCAATAGGTTCACTTAGACATTGTGGAAGATCTCCTTGATGAAGATCAGGTGATAGAAAAAGTAGTGAGGAAAGGGTGGACATTTTCCTTAGTATTTGGAGTTAGATAGAGTGATGGAGAGGTAACATAAAAGACTAAGTTCAGACATGGGGAGGCACATCCCAATACTTGGATGTAACAATTGGATTGATCACTTGATTAGTATAGGACTTGAGACGCGCAATGTGTGGAGACAAGGCAAAATTGGTTGAAGTTTGGGCACAGTAGCAAGATCACTAGAGTTTAGCACTTAGAAAAAAATTTGAAGTGAAATGGGCACTAGTCAGTTGTAACAGAAACTGACAGCAAGAGCATAACTGAATAGCAGTAAGAAAACAACATTGCAATGAGAGAGTGCAGTGGATTTGGGTGAATTTCATCCTTGTAGTTAAGTAAGTAACTGCATTGAATCAAGCAATAGATATTGCGGAGTTGGGTTTAATACAGTTTGGTTTGTGGAAACTTGGGGTTTCCACTTCGTAGGGAAACTTGGGGTTTCCACTTTGGCAGAATTTGGGGTTTTCGGTTAGCACGAAACTTGGGGTTTCCAGCAAACTTAGTTGCAGTGGAGGCATGAGTTTGGGCAGAGAGTTGGAGATCGCATATTTTATGGATGTTGTTGGGGATGAAAATGACTTGAGGTGGGGGAGGATGTAAGGTATTTTTCTAGATGGGCGTAGAGACTCTCACCCAAGTCCTTAAGTAGATGGAACTTGGGGTTGATCTGGCACCCAACTTAGGCAAGTGGATGCCTTGGGAATACGAACACACCAAAGGGCTTTCCCAAGTATGAAGAGACTAAGAATATTTGTGTGTGTCGGCATGAGGGGCACACCAAGGTTGGGGCGTGTCGGTCCCAATGGGCCCGATAATTGACGAGTGCATGGGTTTGTTTAGGAAAACCCGGTATGTGAAGGGGAACTATGATTCAATTAGGTGATCAGATCTGCAAAGGGGTGTGATGATTCATTTGGACACATGGGTTTGCGAAGAGGCACAACACCCCCAAAGGAAACGATGGTGACCTTTGGAGTTCATATAAGAGAACAAGGGTGCACAACCAAGGAGGGTATATTTTAGGACAATGGTAGCAAGAGGAGATATGTGATTCTAAGGTATACTTAGACAAAGAGGGGCGAGCTCCCTCAAGGGGCCAAGTCACTCCACATGGGAGGACTTGGGCTTCCTTAAGGAGGATTCGGTGCACATAGTTAGGCGAGATTATATTGGGTTGGTTTTTGGGAAGTATATAAAATATAAGTTTGTTGGAGGCATGTGTGAGGGAGAACCAAAATTTCTAAAGTCTATGGAAATGAAGAGACAACAAGTTTGTGGTTGAGGGCACATCCAAGGTGCATCGCAGGTGGTTGTGGAGATAGTAGCGATGGAGAGTCTTGGTGATGAACCTATGTATGAGTTTCTTGGTGAGGTGAGGCGAGTCGTGTGACTCTACCAAGTTGTAAATCGAGCCAATAGTGCTCATATTATAATTATTTCGCAATAACTAAGACTTAGTCAGGTGTTAGGCATAGCTTGTGTTGCCTTCACTATATCTGTGTTTCTTTCATTGTTGTTTTCTTGGCTTCTCATGTTCATGGATGTATGCTTAAATATGACTAAGTGTTAAACTTGTTAACAAATGCTAAGTATACAAGAGTTTCACTAGAGTAGGAGTGTGACTTGTCGATAGCATAGAATGGAGTATGGGTATGCTCTAAGGGAAGAGGTGTAGTACGTATGAAGTATCCTTGTAACACACCCACTACCTACAATCAAACTTTTTCGTTGATTTCTCAACAATGAGAATCCCCAAAGCTTGCAGCAGCGAAAGGCCAATCCCGATCTACAGATCTTTATTTCCCTGTCACGACCTCTTCTTCACGTGCCTGTGACATTTCCTCGATGATAGCTTCAGGTTTCGGGGTTTCGGGATCCATGATAACAAAAGTTCCTGCCCTCTCAAACTCCCGATCTCCGATGAGCAACTTCACCGATACGCGCCCTTTACGCGTTAGCCCTCCTGGCTATGCTCTGGTCCATATGACTTTCCCCCTATATGACCGCAGCCATACCCCCTCATCAGGTTTTCGGACTTTTCAATGTCGAAATACACTCGTCCTCAGGATTCGCAATCCTTCGAATCCCGACGTGCTCTTTATGCACTAGCTCTCCTGGCCAGGCTCCTGACCCATACGACTGTTATCCCCGTGACCGCAGTCTTACTTCACGTCAGGTTTTCGAGCTTTTAAGTGCCGCAATACATTGGCCCACAGGATTCCTGATCCTTCAAATCCCAATGCGCTCCAACTTCCGTTAGCTCTCCAGGCTAGACCTCTGGCCCACGTGACCACTATTTCACAAGACCGCAACCTTGTCCCCCATCGGGGTTTCGAACATCGCAATGTCGAAATGCGTAAACATTTTGTCCTCGGAATCCCCGATATCCCGATAGGACGTCAGTTTCCGCTAGTTCCCTGGGCAAGACCTTTTAGGTCCATACGACCTCCCTCTATATGACCACCATCCTACCACCTATCGGGGCTTCGGGGTTTCTAATGCTGAAAATCATTTTCCCACGGGATTGTCGATCCCTCGAATCCCAATTCTCCGATAGGCTGACAGCTGGCCCCACGATGGCACTCTTCTCCTTGTCGGGGTTTCAGACTTCGCGATTCTGAAATGCCCAAACCTCTCGTCACCAAGATTCCCGATATCCCGATGACCAATATGCCGATAGACGACTTCCTGTCGGGACTTTTCCTGATGGCTCTGATTGTTGTCGCGCGTCCTCCTTTGATGGACGATCCTGGTTAACTCTCGGGATTTCGCGACTTCTGATGTCCCGGACACCTCGTCCTTAGGACTCGTGAAATGCTGGACTTCGACTCCCTTCAGATCTCTGACACGCGTCCCAAGTGAATGGACGGTTCAGATTGTTCCTCGCATTTTCGAGACTTCTGATGTCCCGACTTTCACGACCTCAGGAACTCCGATTTCCCGAATGCCGACGTCCCGATGTCTAGTACCCGGATCTCCGGAATGGACGATTGTGTGACACGCGTCCTCTCTCAGATGGACGGCCCAGATTGCTTCCAGGTAATTTCCCATGGAAATTCTCGATCTCATGTCATCGAGAGTTTCGATTTCCCGATATGTGAAACCCCGATGAGCCAACCCTCCTTTCGGGATTTTTCCTTCTATTCACGAGATTAACCCTCGCACAACTTCTGTCAGATCCGATAGCTGACGGGTATCTGCTCGGTATCTGACGGCTCAGATCTGTCCCATCTTGCGCATTCTTCCACTACTTCGTGGATGTGGAAAGATCAATAGTCCAAATGTTCTCATGGACCCTTGGGGGGGGGGGGGTCTACGATCCCGATTTCATCGCTAATCACGAAGATAGAGAGAAAAAGGGGCAAGGTATGTAATGCCTTTGTTACTTTCATCAATCTGACGCTCGTGAATGACCATGGGTCTTCCGACAGGATCTCAATCCGTCGATTCGTTACTTATCCTTACGCTGCTACTTCGAAATCTTAAGAGGGTCATTCCTCCTCGTACAGGGTTATTAAGACTTGCACCTTCAAGTCCTTTTTCCAGTTTCTTGGTAAACCTTTCCAAGGAGGGAATCTCTGTGAAGAGATCTATACCGGGGCATCCTGGGAGATAGACAAGGGGAAACAATTTCCCAAGGACGGACTGTAAGTCTGACTTGGTTCAACTCATGCATAATTAAATTCATTTATCAACATAAGCCATGCGTGGTCTTTCTGTCATAAGCATATATCCATTATTTCTTATCAAAACACTACACAGACATTCTTATACTATAATTGTTCATAATTTCACAGTTCTATGAGCATATATATATCAGTATATGAATTTCAGGATGCAATATGTAAAACACTTATCAGAAATAACACCAGAAGTGGGTGCAACTGCTGAGAGGGGTGCTCGTTTCCACCCAACCGTAGGTGTAGCGACTCCCAGCGGATTTACCACTAGCCACACTCGAGCTGAGACCACGATGTTGTGAGGCTGCGTCTCCCTGTCTGCCAGTGACCAGGAGCGAAGGTTGTAATCCTTCCTCTCTGCTATCACTCACTCTGTGTAATGCTAGAGTTGCCCTCGTGTCTCTCCCCCAATCACTTCTACCATACGCCTTATCCTCTTGCGAGGTTACGTGTGGCACGATTTCCCTCACGCTGATCAGGCCTGACGGCTCTACGGATGGGCGGTTCACCATCCCATCCCTCATTAAGCCATCCGCCTACCAGCCTGCGAGACATTAAATTCGGGGCCAGCGAGCCGCTTTTGGTTCTCCGAGCCAGTGGAGTCCAAATACGATGTTAATTCTTGGTGGAAGTTAACGCCACCTTTTCAAGTGCCCTCCACTGCCATCGTGGTATCTTTTCTGCACATCCCCTCTCAACAGTTTTGCAATAGATTCAAAATGTTATTCACCTTCATTGACCTTTTCCTCAAGGTCCATTTACATCACATATTCATATTTATAAGTTTTCCATAGTTCTTGGCCAGTCCAGTTATATATACAAGTTGGGGGAAACAGGGTGTTACAATTCCCTCCCCCTTAAAAAGAAACATCGTCCTCAATGTTTTTATCTACTAACATGTATTGCATGTACAAAAGTAAACAAAATCGGATATGCCTGTCTCATGGCATCCTCCATTTCCCATGTAGCCTCATCGGGACCAAAATGTTTCCACTGCACCTTGACCTGTGCAATGGTTCTGTTCTGGAGCAGGGTTTCCTTTCTATCCAATATGCATTGGGGTTCTGGTAGAAATTCTCCCTCCGGTTCCACCTGGATCATAGACCAGTCAATTATATGATTAGCATCATGTACATATTTCTTCAATAATGAAACATGGAAAACATTATGTGCT
>ML785612.1:180469-194419 GCA_009831015.1 Picea engelmannii | reverse complement strand
GGTGCCCTCCACCGCCATCGTGGTCTCTTTTCTGCACATCCCCTCTCAGCAGTTCTGCAATAAATTCAAAATGTTATTCACATTCATTAACCTTTTCCTCAAGGTCCATTTACATCACATATTCATATTTATGAGTTTGTCATAGTTCTTGGCCAGTCCAGTTATATATAAAAGCTGGGGGAAACAGGGTGCTACAATCCTTAATGTTTCCAAGCATCCAAGTGAGAAATGTTGTGGTGTCGCATGCCCTCAAGAGGTGCATAATTGGAAGATTCAGTTAGGCACATTGTGGGGACATGACATATATTGATTTAAATTTAAAGTTTATTTTTTCATTTACATAAAATAAGTTGTTCACTACATTCATTTCATTATATTACATAGATTCCATTGCTTATAAAGTCAATAAATTTTGAGTAAATTGTTTGTTGCATTGGTCTAATCATCACACGTGGTAAAATAATTTAGTAGTGAGGCAACAAATAACTAACTAAATAGATGTTCTACATTTTGATTGAACCAAATCGTGATCGTCCTCTACAGTTCTCCGCCTAGAACCAGTCGCATGTCGCCTCTCACATCTACTGTGGCCATGGAGATCGAGGGAGGGGAACCTCAGGACCCCTCCTATAGTTCTGTCACCGCCAAGGAGCACGGCTCCAACCATTCAAAAAGATTGACCTTTGAACTCCCAGAGGACATGCAATGGATCATCTGCGAGGAAGAGATGTTGAAGGAAAATCCAATGGAAATCGATCCAGCAACCAATGATACCAAAACTAGTCGCACTTGGGAACCAGGCAAATGTATTATGCAAGCCCCGATTGCTTTGAAATACATCATCAGTTCTCCAAGAATAGAGCATTAGAAACAATACATGAGGGATTTTGCTCTGATAGGAAAATTTTTAGGGCTTTGGCCCTCGGAAAAGGATCTAGTCAAATGGATCCAGCATTGGTGGAAACCTAAGGGCCACTATGACCTCTAACTTGGATCAAAATGATTCTTCACCATCATCTTGCACAATCTGGAAGACATAAATCAAATCTTTGAAGGAGGACCATATTTCTACAACTCGGTCGACCTCTTCCTTCATTTTTGGATGGAACGATTTAGCCTCGAAAAGGAAGATTTCACGCATGCACGAGTTTGGTTGATACTCTACTCACTCCCATGGGAATTTTGGCTAGAAGAGATCCTTGTGGGAATAGGCAATACCATCGACATCTACGTCAAATATTTGGAAGCGACCAAGCAACGAAGGTACATAGCCTACACCTGTATATTCATTTACTTGAATATATCCAAACCACTCCCAGGGGCCATTAATCTGGACTACCAGGATGACAAATGGTTCCAAACTCTCAACTATGAGCACATCCCCTTTCTCTACCATAAATTTCATGAGCAAGGACATCTCTTCCGTGAGTGTCCTTTAAATAATCCTACCAAACCCTGTACAAAATACCCCGACAAATCCAAGGACGGGTTCATCCGGTCATGGGTAAGAGCAGGCATCAAGTCAAAAAGGCACCCCCTCATGCCCCCCTAGGACCCCCAACCAAGAACTGCTTTGAAACCCTCCAAACCTCGGTCAACTTACCTTCCTCCTCAACGACACCACAAACCGACCCTGCTAAAGGCCAGAGCACACCGGATACTAGTCATTCAACCCTAGATCCTTCTCAACCACCACCCTCTGATGCCTCCCTTCCCGCTATGCTCGAACCGGAAATAGGAGACCCAGACACGGACCTGGAAGATCAAGAGCTAGCAGTCATCGACATGGCACACCTCGAGCAAGCTTACCGTAAGCCATAATTATACACTATGCCACCCTACCAACTACATAAAGTGCACAAAGTCTTTCTCAACTCCTCGGCAGAGGGATCAACCAGATCCAACGCGAACCTTGGAACTCAAAAGGGAACAACAAAGGATCCACACAAACCTACAAAAGATGAGAAAAAAGGGGCAGAAAACCAAAACATCAACTTATTCAAGATGTTAGGAACTTTCTCTTCAACTCGGGTTAGATACATCTGATCTCAGATAGTTTCCCTCCCCTCCAACCCCCATCATCCTCATGAAGATGCTATCCTGGAATATAAGGGGCCTGAATGCCAAAAACAAACAAGTTATGCTCCAAGAAAGAATCAAGAAAGATCAGCCAGACATTCTCAATCTGCAAGAAACAAAATGCGCAGGAGAGGAGGCTTCTTCTACTCTTCAAAAATGATGGAAGCAAGCCAATCATGTGGAAATCGATGCCAAGGGAGTCATTGATGGTCTAGCGATGCTTTGGAATCCATCCACAGTTCTGTTGGACGACTTTTTCACCTCCAAATGGACCATCACTGCCTCCTTTTGCCTCATTGGATCAGACAAACTTGGCTACGTAACAAATTTATATGACCCCACTAAACCAAGCGACAAGGAATCCTTCCTCAATCACTTGGATTGGCTAGTCGATCACATCAGCCCCCAAATGTGGATCCTCGGGGGTGATTTCAACATAATAACAGGTCTGGAGGAAAAAAAGGAGGGAACATGCACTCTAGGAAATGACAATGAGCATTTTAATTGCTTCATTGGTCTTTGGAATTTCATTGATGTCAATATAGACAATGGACCTTTCACATGCTCCAATAGGTGCTCGGAGGCTCAACAGGTATCCAGTAGACTTGAACGCTTCCTTATATCAGAAACCGTGATGTTGGATGGTCTAACCTGGAACACTACGATCATTGACTCCCCAGGATCAAATCATTGGTTGATCCTCCTCACTATCAACATCAATGGCACTCATGGAAGAAATCCTTTCCGCTTCGAGAAATTCTGGTTGACACACCCAGACTTCCAAGCTAATATCAAATCATGGTGGAAAGAAGCAGCTATACCTATAGGGACCCCCATGTACAGATTCCAATAGAGGCTAAAAAATCTCAAACAACATCTAAAAGCTTGGAATAAATCTACCTTCGGTAATATATTTCACACCCAGGATAATCTCAACCAGTAAATTGAAAGCCTCCAACAGCATATCACACAGCAAGGCCTCACGGACTCCCTAAAGCACCAGGAAACACAACTAAGTAACCAGCTAACTAAAAGAAGGGTGCAGGAAGAAATCCTGTGGAGACAAAAATCTCACATCCAATGGTTGAAAGAGGGGGAAAGAAATAATAAATTATTCCACAGATCCATGGTCCAACGATGCTAAACAAATCGCATTACTCACCTAGTTTCAGACCAAGGAACAGAAATTCAACAACATGCTGATATAGAAAAGGAAATGCTCTCCTATTACAAAAACCTTCTCTCAGAACCCCTTATGGATCAGTCTCGAGCAATCAATACCATCCTCAATAAAATCCCGAAGGAGGCCACCAAAGAGCAGAATGAGGCACTCATGAGACCAATAACTCAGGAGGAGGTGGATCAATCCCTAAGGGACACCCCTATAGGTAAAGCTCTGGGGCTGGATGGTTTCACTCCAGATTTCTTCCACCACTGTTGGAGAATTATCCGAGAAGATGTTTGGGAAATAATCGAGGACTCGAGAATATCATGACAAGTCCTCCAAGCCCTCAATGCCACCTTTCTCACACTCATTCCCAAGGAAAACCACACCACATCCCCCTTGCACTTCCGATCCATTTCCCTTTGCAATTTCATCAACAAACTCCTCACGAAGATCATCGCAACTCATCTCAAACCCATCCTACCCTTCATTATCTCATCGGAACAATCCGGTTATGTGGAAGGCAGAAAAATTATGGACATTGTCATCTTGGCACACGAAGTAATACACTCGCTCCACTTGACAAAATCACCAGGTATGCTCCTAAAATTGGATCTCTCAAAAGCCTTTGATAAATTAAGATGCAATTACTTAAAATCTACTCTCCTGACCTTTGGTTTTGAACCCAATTGGGTCTCCTAGATAGTCAACCTCACCTCATCAGCTCTGTTTTCCATCCTAATCAATGGCAACCCCTCAAGTCCCTTCTCGCCTTCCAGAAGCATAAGATAAGGGGACCTGCTCTCCCCCTTCCTCTTCATAATCATGGCAGAAGGACTCAGTCATACCATCAAAGTTTCCATCTTCGATCACTCCCTCGCCGATCTCACCCCCCATGGTGTCTCGCATCCCATCTCCCATAGTCAATTCGTGGATGACCTACTCCTAATGGGAGTGCCCACAGCTCGATAAGCCCTCTGCATCAACTCCATCATCACCCTCTTATGCAAATCCTCGAGCATGGAGGTGAACATTTCCAAGTCACGGGTCTTATTCTTCAATAAGCCTATTGAGATCCAAAACCATCTCACGCTTCTACTAGGTTTCACTTGTAGCACCCTACTATCCACTTATCTAGGAATCCCCCTCATAGATAACCCGCTAAGAAATCTTTCTTGGGACTCCCTACTCTCCAATTTCAGCAAAAGACTCTCGTTGTGGACTTTTCGATACCTCAATCTGTCTGACGGCCTCATCCTCCTTAAGTCAGTACTGGAATCTCTTCCAGTCTATGCCTTCTCAGCTCTGGCAGCTCGGAATTTCATCCTCAATACCCTAAGAAACATCCAAAGGAGTTTTCTTTGGTAGGGCACTAAAGAAGGACGCAAAATAACCCTCGTAAGTTGGAAAAAATTCTGCAAACCAAAGAAAGCAGGGGAGTTGGGACTGTGTTCTGGATGAGGAAACACATATGAATATTATGTCAGAGAGAACTTGCGAAGCTATAGGAAGGCCTACTATGATCCCTTCACTAGGAGGAATAGGTTTATTCAAAGGAAAGCTAGTAAACCTATGTGGAAGGCTCGCTTAGATACCTATGACTGTCAATGGAACTTCGACAGAAGAAGACTTTGAGATTATTAAATTTGTTGAAGACAACGCCCCATTTACCATGCTAATAGGAAAACCTTGGATTGATAGAGATCAAGCCAGACGAAAGGAAGAAGAAGAAGTTTTGGAACAGAAAAAGCAAGAGTTAAAAGACTTTATGACTAGAAGGATCGCGCACTTGATTGAGGAACAGGAGAGCAGATCATAGATATTTAATGCTAGAAACTTGGATGTCAAAGCTAAGAGAACACTAGAGGATTCTCAGAATATTGCATTACCTATCCCAGATAAAGAAGAAGTATTATCCAGGAACCCTCGGAAAGAATTTCAACAGCGCAAAGTAACTAAGACCAAAGAAGATAAGAATCAGAATGAGAAAAGCGTTACCGAGACAAAGCTCACTGGAAATAAGGCTAGAAAATTAAGAAAGAAGAGGGCTAATACTGAAATATTACAGGAGGTTCTAGAGAAGACCTTGCAGAAAGAAAAATTGCAGAATTGGAGCTTCGTCGAGATATCAGAACAGCGACACATGGCACTTCGCCATGATGAAGCAATATAGTCGTTGCGGCTGATATATCCTTTTGACTTCCACTCCGAACGGACAGAAAAGAAATAAAGGTTCATCATCCGACCGTTGGACTGCGCCATAACGGATCGAACAGGAGTTAATGGAGGCTCACACCTGTTGCAAGCCAACCATTGTCGAATTACCTATTTAGCCCGTCACGCCATGCATCGAGAACACTTTTTGCCAATCAAGAATTCGAGCCCACAGACTAAGCCGAGTTTATACAGTGATCATTGTGCTCTCATTCTCTATCTCATTACCGTGTCTAAGTTGTTTCCCAATCCTGCGAATTGTTTACCCCGAGTGCGTATATCGGAAGCATTGAGCGCTGCAGAGAAAGACGTTGAGGAAGTTTTTATCGACTTGATGACAAAGAGAGTCATGTCGGAGAGAGAAGTGTCTATAGGTGTACAAGCATCTTCGACGAGAGGACTACAGGCCTCTCCATCCACTGCTCAAGCCAGACCATCCTGGCCAGCTGATGAGAAATGCACGAAGCACAAAGATGATATCATGAATGCTAACATGATTCTGAGCATTCTACCTGATTATCTACGACCTTTGAGCAGCGCAATAAATCGAGACAATGTGCCTAAAGATTTTGAATATGAATTGGTCATTGTGTACCTTCCGAAGGGGATACGTGTAGTGCACGTAGACCAAGATAAGATCGCAGCGTTGAAATTTAGTGACTTCAACCTCGGTGACAGGAAAGTGTGCAATATGTTATCCCCATAGAAGTATCTGACTAGAACTAAGGGAAAGAATTCAAAGATCGTTCCCCAGCAGTGGACCATGAACCTCACGTAGTACACACTGCTTAATGTAATGAAGATTCCTCACTTCGGGAGGCATCAAGAAGTAAACGCATGCGTCAAGTTGTTGATGTCCTGCTATCATGGAGGATACTTATGGTTGAACCGTCGCATCACAGTGGATCCAACTTTGATCAATCGGATCACAGGGCTTAGCATGCAAGGCCCTGACCCACAAGATTTCTACCCCGGAAAGACCACAGATCACACTCTTGCCTAGAGGATAAACGATACTTACGATGATGTAGAGAAGGGCACGCAAGGCTACAAGGTAGCCTCTATCCAAAGCGGCGCAATGCGCCTTACCTGTCAGTTGATCGTGAACAAGCTAGTTCACAAGAACCGACCAACCCAAGTAACTGGATTCATAGTCGACCTCGCAGGGAAGTGCACGGAGGGACTACAGATGAATTGGGCAAAGTACCTCATGAACCAGCTACAACTAGTTTGCAGGGAAGTGCAGGATCAGGGATACAAATTCCACTTCAGTTGGCTTCTTATCCTGATCACTTTCATCACATGGGAGATGCCGGAAGGTGCAACCTTCCCGGACACCAAGCCATTTGAACCTCTGGTTGTGAATTTCAGTACGTTGTGGTACTCCAGCGACATGAACAAGCAATGGCAATCAAATATTGTCTTCCACACGCATTATAACCAGTTGAAGGTAGCCATACAGGCCACACCTCGCATAACCCTGAACACACTTCACAGGTTTAGACCCTTAATGAAATTCAGCACAGACCGCCATTTTATCTATATCATAGCGCGCGTTGATGAGCATAAACAACAGCTACAATCATACTACAAGTTAACGAAGGATGAATTGGAGGAGATTACCAAGGAATGGTTGGCAAACCTCCTTGTTCCAGTGGACCCCACAGAGATGTCCGATGTTGACAGCCCCGAAACTGCATCGGATATAGCCGGACCTAGCAAGATAAAGAAGACCGAAGAGGCCCACGATTTAGAAAGCACATCCGTGAAGACCGCGTCCATATCAGCAGAGAAAGGAGGTGATGGAACATAATTCGAACAAAAGAAAGGTGAGGTTACATGGCCAAGAGACGAGGAGGATCCCTCGAAGAAAAGGAAGGTTTCCCCTCCAAAACCTTCTTCAAGGAAGAAAATGAAAGAAACCAGAACCAAATTTGATACCACCCTCACCTAAGATKAYTTCGAGTTCATCGTCRCAGAACTGAATGATGCTTCGCTAGAGATAGCAGAGAAGCAAGAAGYWAAGCAGGACGAGGTATTCAGTCAGATTAAGGATGAGCTCCAAGGAGTGCAGCAGGCACTAYAGTCCAGCCGCGCAGTATCCACTGCGCCCCTGACAGTTGGAMSACTAGAACTAGGTGATGAGCCCGCCCAATTACATCTCATTGCTTATACAGATGAATCTCGTCTTCGATGATCCCAGGAAGAGACAGTGCAAGCCACCCAGGCTTTAGCGCAAGTACAGAAAGACCTTGAGGACCAAATAAGTGCTGCAGAAAAGGAAAATCTCTCTCTCCAAGTGAAATGGGATGAAGAAAAAGCAGAGCTACAACAAAGCAAGGAACATTTGCTCGTCGAGCAACTTGAAGTTAAGGAAAGGGTCAACAGAGCACTTCGCTCTGTGACAGTCATTGAAGTACAGACTGAGGAACAAGTTCCACAACAGGTGGCATAACTGGAAGAGGTAATCCAGAAGCTACAACAATGCATCGTTGACTTAGAGCTCTGCGTAGTACCTGAAACCCCACAGGAGATAAGGAACCAAAGAGAAGTAGTTACCCGCAGCACAGTTGACAGATTAAAAGATCTTGCCTTGGAGTCCAAGCAACTCAGTAACCACAGCGCCCATACCTATGAAAATCTCATTGAAAATCCAGAATTGCAGACACTGGAGTCGCAGCTCCAAGAAGCAAAGTAGAACGTAGATACACTACAAGCGTAGCTGAAGGCCCTATTAGTTGTATAAAGGATGAAGAGACCTCAAGAACAATGCAAAACTCAGCATTAGATCCATATGATATAAATCAAAGTGATGGAAGTCACTCAATGACTTCAACCTATGCAAGACAAGGCATGTTTGTTGTTTACAGAGGTTGAGAGCCAAGGAGCAGAGCTAGAACAGGTCGTCCTCAGGTCGTCCTCACAAAGGGACAGTGAATGACGCAATGATCCAGGAGTTCACCGAACAAGAGGCCACAACAAAGCAGCAAGTCAAAGCAACTCGAGCAAGGCTCGAGGCGTTCAAGGCAGAATTTCTCAGACCAGAGTGACTTGGGACGAGTCACAGGTGAGTGTTGGGGGCCTGTTAGCCCTTGACCAAGTTTTGGGAGTTTCTTGGTCATGTTGACCTATTTTCGGACTTCGACAGCTTGTTGAAGGAGGAGCGCAAGTCGAAGTGGAGATCACGGGATCATGGCCCCCTTTTGGGCCCCTTTTTGGGGGGGAATATGTAATGAGAATGGTATGTCAGCCCATGGGTTTACCCATGTTTAGGCCTATTTTGTAATATATAAATAGATGCCTAGGGTAGATAGAAGTAGTAGTGCATATATGTGATAGAGGCCCATGTGCTAAGTGCAAAAGGAATGGCTAAGTGCTAGATCTATGTGATCAAAAGATTGTAAGTGCTTTGTGTATATTGTGTGAGACTTGTAGAGTTGAGTGCAAGTCCCTTTGAAAGATTGTAGAAGGCTTTGTGTTGTAACGCAAGGAAGAAGGATCTAGCGAGTTACATAGATCTTATGTCCTATGTGAAGTAAGGGTTCTGAGGCTCTTTGCTTGTAACCAATTGACTTAAGACAATAAATAAGAAGAGTTGGTGGATGTAGCCCTAAGGTGGGCGTGAACCACGTAAACATTGTGTTATGTGCTTTGTGCCTTTTCTTGATGTGTTCATATGTTAAATGCTAAATGCTCTGATATGTTTAGATAGATCTATTGATGCTTGGTGCTTATGATATGTGAGAATGTTAGATCTAATCTAGATATTCATGCTTAGTGCTTGATATGCTCATTCTGATCCATTTGTATATGCTAAGTGCTTGAATACTGTAGATTAGTATGAATGCTAGGAAGCCCTGTCTTATCAGCGAAGTGGTTATTGACTGTATATTGAGGAACTAACGGTGCTAAGTGTTCTAGTAAGCTGTATAATCACATATCTGTGTCCTAGCTAAGGTTGCAGACACCTGAGTCTTGAAACCACCCCTGCCTCTACCTCGAGTGAGACTTCATCTGCTTCATAGGTGTTGCCGAAAGGGCCGGTAGTTAGGGTTTTTTTGGTGCGTTGTTGTAGCGTTGAACCCTAAGTCTGCCCCTGTGCCAACATGAATATTGGTGGTCGCCCACTTATTCCAAGTGGCTTATTTTGGAAGTTTTCATGTCAATACATCTTTTTGTACTTCCAGGGTCGTTTTGGGGATCTAAATAGTATTTTCTTGGCTTTCAACATTCAAAATGTAGAAAGAGTCAAATTTTGATGACATAATGCATAGTTATCAAAAAGACCTTTCCAACGGGCTATCACACGCCTAAAATAGAGATCGTATGCAAAAGTTACGACCCCGGGAAGTTAATGTACTAACTTACCTCAACAGGGCCCACATGAATTTTGACGCTTCATCTCCTAGGGTTAGGTTTTTGGATGTCTAGGGTTTTGGCATTCATGTTTATCATAAAAAGGCCTTCAGAGCCTCATTTTAATCATCTTCTTATGAATGAATGTAACCGTCACATCTCTTCTTAGAGATAAAGCTGCCACCATTCGAGCGAGTCTTGCACTCTGTATTTTTACAGTCTCTGTACATTTCTTTCATTAATAGAAATCATGTATTGTTGTATTTCTCTATTTCTAGAAATTTTTATGTGAATTTCATTGTAATATGTCTGCTTTCATTTCGTTCCGAAAATAATATGGATCATTGGTATCAGAGCAAGTTGATATTGATTGTTTTTCAGTGCATGTCCCTGACGAGGTCCGAGTATAGAAAGTTGGGTCTTGAGCTTGTCTCTCTTGAGGAAAATCACTCTCGCACGCCCAAGAAACCCTCTATAGTGGCAGAAAAGAAAAATGGCAGAGCAGAAGATTCTATTAACATGTTGCTTGAGAAACCTCTTGCGTGACAGAGGGACAAAATGATGGAGAATTTTGCACACATTCTTCAATGTCTGTCGATAGCAACATGCACATCTTCATCAAGCGACCACTTTGGAGGAACCTATCCCTTCAAGGTACAAGTTTATTTTTATATTCCCGTATTTGAAGGTCAAATAGATGCAGATTCCTTAGAAAAATGGTTAAATCTGCTAGAAGGTTATTTCTCTGTTCACAATTTTTCCGATAGGGAAAGGATCACCTTCGCACTCCTCAAGGCTCTCCTCCATGTCAAACATTGGTGGGAAACTTATTGGGAGAAAAGTTCCACAGAGGAATCTGGAATATATGGGGCCAAGCCCACTTGGGATTTTTTTGTGGATGTGGTCAAGGAACAATACTACCTTGTTGATAAATATGAAGACCAGTACATGAGATGGACCACACTATGGCAAGAGAAGAGCCAAATAGTGTCAGAGTTCACAAATACTTTCCATACCTTATGCACCAAGCTGGGTATCAAAGACTCTGAGCGACATCTGGTTTTGAAATATCATGGGGCTCTGCATAGGTACATCCAAACCGAAATGGATTTCCTAAACATCTCATCATTAGGAGTTGTCTATCGATATGCTGTCAAAATGGAGCAGAAATTTAGGCACCAGAAAAAATGGGAGTTTGGGCCTGCAAATCCGCAACAACCAAAGCATGGTAAAGATAACCCTAACCAATAACATCCAAACAACCAGTCCAAGACACAGGACAAGAAGGGTAAGGGAAAGATGAATAATGACACTGGGAAGTGGTGCGACTTCCAAAAAATCCACTAGCACAACACCGATGAATTTCGCTCGAAACAGTCATTGGTGGTCGAGGTCAACGACAAGGAGGTGAACCTTGATTTGAAATTTGATCCAGAAAATATTGAAAATAGACAGATCATCGACGCATACCCCATTTTTATTGTCGCGACTGCAACAATTCAAACAAAAGAACCAGTAGATCCTGAAGAGGGGGAGCACCTCTTTCATTCACAGATGTGGGTAAAGGGGACCTCATTGCATTTCATTGTTGATAATGACATCCATAAGAACCTCATCTTAGTTGAGGTCATCAAATAGTTGGGGTTGTTGACAACACCACACCCACAACCATACAACATCCGGTGGCTTCATCGGGGATGAGATCCTCATGTCAACCAGCAGTTTCGTCTGTCTTATGACATCCAACCCTTCGAGGATGAGGTAGTGTGTGATGTTTCCCCTATTGATGTCTGTGATGTTGTTTTGGGCCAACCATATATGTGGAAACGTCATGTTGTTTATGAATCTCAACCCTATAGTGTCATTATTACTCTGGGGGGTTAGTTCTACAGGATACCAGACATAGTTTCAACTATTGTTCCACCAAAACAGTGTCGCAAGGTAATCTCTCATACTGCAAAATTCATCCTCTTCACAGTCTGTTCAAAGGATGCACAGAAGGCCACTACAACCACTACAGCCTCAGTACCTTCTGTCAAGTAGAAGCATATTGTAGAAGAGAAAGCATGTGGTGTTCCTTCACCTACAATGGTGCCTATACAATGCCCCATCAAGCCCAAAGACAACAGGTTGGTGGAACGGATTCAACCTTGCCAGCAACAGGTTCGTGACAGCCTTCTATAGACCAAGCAACACAACTTCTCCAACAAGGCACACAACTCACCAAGATTCAGATTCATAAATTTCTTTTCCCTCTTCCCCAGGTGCTCAACGTAATGGAGACCATTCCTTCCTAAGGGGGGGATTGATCCAGGTGGATATTGGTGGCCACCCACCTGTTCGAAATTCCAACTGGCTTATCTTAACAATTTTCAGTTCAGAACGTTTCTTTGTAATGGCGACAATTCTTTGTAATTATGGGTTATGCACTTACGGGGTTGTCCTAAATCCCTACACAACATCTAGGT
The DNA here is from genome assembly GCA_009831015.1 of Picea engelmannii. NCBI lineage: Eukaryota > Viridiplantae > Streptophyta > Pinopsida > Pinales > Pinaceae > Picea > Picea engelmannii. Next base: position 182,137 of record ML785612.1, on the reverse strand, counting down.
GGATATTGGTGGCCGCCCACCTATTCCAACTGGTGTATTTTGGAATTTTTCATGTCAGTACATATTTATGTACTTCCAGGGCCGTTTTGGGGCTCTAAACAATATTTTCTTGGCTTTCCACAGTCAAACTGTAGACAGAGTCAGAGTTTGATGGAATAATGAATAGTTCTCAAAAAGACCTTTCCAACAGGCTATCACGTGCCTAAAACGAAGATCGTATGCAAAAGTTACGACCCTGGGAAGTTAATGTATTAACTTACCCCAACGGGGGCCCACATGAATTTTGGTGCTTCATCTCCTAGGATTAGGTTTTTGGATGTCTAGGGTTTTGGAATTCATGTTTATCATAAAAAGGCCTTCAGAGCCTCATTTTAATCATCTTCTTGCGAATGAGCGCATCTGTCACATCTCTTCTCAGAGATAAAGCTGCCACCATTCTAGCGAGTCTTGCAATCTTTATTTTTACAGCCTTTGTACATTTCTTTCATTAATAGAAATCATGTATTGTTGTGTTTCTCTATTTCTGGAATTTTTTATGTGAATTTCATTGTAATATCTCTGCTTTCATTTCGTTCTGAAATCTTCCTCTATTCCTTCCTTTGCTACTACCCCTACTGAAGAAGCTCATCTATATCCATGATAGTAAAATTAGAACATGAAATATAAGACATAGTAAAATTAAACATTTAATACAATTTGTCATCATGATTAATTTGGCTCTAACACAACACAACCATGCAACACAAACAAGATATGAAGGGAAAAAGTGAAACAAGAACAAAAATACATAATCATCCATCAATCACATCCATATATGGAATCCATATATACAGGCCATTGTTTTCAAAATATGCACATGAATTATCACAAATTCACTTTTAATCCATGTTTGTAACCAACCATTTCATAAATATTTAGAAGCCATACCACATCATTCATGTATGTTGTAATAAAATCCAGCGTTTGAAAATGTTTGTCATACATCCCAAACTATGTCATTTCTGGTGCATATATTTCATCTTAATTACATAGATAAAGGAAAAAATGAAAAAAAAGGACTTTTAATGAATGGGATTTGAGGAAATAGCTTATTTAAAATGAAATTAATGAAGGCATAATAAGTCTATATAATAATCCTTATGCCTTCTATCATATCATTTCTTTATGCCACCCAACATATGAGTCATTCTATATAATATGTTTATTATTCTTAATAACTAATCACATGCATGTTATATTATGCATAATCTTTTAATATCCATGCTTACCCAAACATAGTCCTAAATCATCATAGTGATTCTAGGTAAACCTTCAACGACTTAATGTTGGATATGTGTTACTTTATGCTCAAACTGAGAGCTATAGTCAAAAGTAGAACCATAGAATAATGCCCAACATAAAAATAAATTTCAACATGCTGTGTGTTTTGATTCATATAACCATAACTCATTCTCACTTAATCCTAGTAAATTATTCCATTCTGTCAAACTATGCTATGATAGCTAGTCAACGTACCATATCAAATAATGAATGTATATGGAACTTGAACAGTTTTTTATGAAGCTCCCAAACAATATGTCAACGAAATACCATAATGGGTCGAGGAAGTGATGTAAAGAAGCACAATAGTTTAGTTGGCAAAGACATCATAGGCTTAAATATGAGAGA
>ML785612.1:93274-108469 GCA_009831015.1 Picea engelmannii | reverse complement strand
CAATTACCGACTTGGTTAATCCTCAATGGGGATTAACCTAATAATAAAAATAATAATAATGACATGATTAATCCACAATGGGGATTTAATCCAATAACAAAATAATAAGAATGCTCTTCGCAGTTACATTATTTCAACAGTTTGGATGGCTAGAAGCTTCTGCAAATGTTTCTAGAGTACGAGTCTCCAAAACTTGAGCCAAAAGGGAGGAGGCTCACTGGAACTATGAACATATACAATGTCAATATGAAGGATTATCGATAAGATCACCGACTACTTCTCGTGTTGTACGAACCCATCTAGGAAGTTGTGGTGTTAGTGCAGGTTCATGTTCAATGGATGAAATTGGAGGAAGTTGAGTAGGTAGAGGTGGATTTTCATCCTCTTTGTCATTATCTAAAGAAGAAATGAGTACTAGCAGAAAAGTTAGGAACATGAGATGGCACAATTGCTGAATATGGCTCATAGGCTAGGATACCTTCATCAAACTTAACATCTCTCCTAATAATAATTTCATTGGAATGAGGTTGAAGAAGTCTACAACCTTTTACATCTTCAAAATATCCAAAAAAAATGCACTTCTCACTTTTGGGTTGTAATGCTTTCCTTTTCTCATCAAGAATGTGAGCCCATGCTTCACTAGCAAAAACACATGAAAGTGGCTTACATTTGGTGTAATTTTACTCCATGCTTCTTTCAGTGCTATATCTTTTAAAGTATTTGTGGGAATGTGATTGACTATGCAATTTGCACAATTAATGGCTTCTATCCAAAGATGAGGACTTAATCCCTTAGATTGGATCATACAATTTTCCATTTCCTTTAATGTGTGGTTCTTTCTCTTAGCAACACCATTTTGCTATGGTGTATATGGAACACTATGTTGCATCTGAATGCCTTGTGCAGTGCAGTAAGTTGTAAATTTGTTGTTAACGTATTCACCTCCATTATTTGTTCCTAACTTCTGAAGTTGATGTCCAAATTGTTTTTCTACAAGGATCTTGTAGGCCAAAAACATGCAAAAAACTTCCCTCTTAAGTTTTAAGAAATAAACCCAAGTGCGTCTGGAGAAGTCATCAATGAAAGTTAAGAAGTACTTGAAGCTGGAGAAGGAGGCATAAGAAAGAGAACCACACAAATCACTATGAATAAGCTGCAAGGTGTGCCAAGAGGCACGCTTGTCGAATTTGTGCTAATGATGTTTGTCAAGAACACATCTAGGACAAACACCATCTCTGCAAGAAATGAGAGGAAGTCCAATCACCATATTTCGATTACATAGTTGATGCAATGAACGATAATTTATATACCAAATTGCTCTTGTCAAAGTTTGTTCAAATCATCATTATAAGCAATAAAAACTAATGGAAGAGATGATGACCCAAAGTTGTCAAATCCATACAACCTGGTAATATCATAAAAATTTCCAGTTGCTAAGAAAATCCTTGATTACAACTTGGTGAGGTGAAAATTCTACCATTTTACCTTCACTTGAATGAGTGATTTGATAAACTGATAGAAGGTTGCAGGAAAGACTTGGAACACATAATACATCATTAAAATGGCCATCGTCTAGTTGAATTGTTCTAGACCCTACAACACTAAGAGATCTATCATCACCAACAAATATTTTTTTGGTGTTACATTCATTAAGAGCAAAAAATATGGCTTTATCGATAGCCATATGATAAGATGCTCCAAAATCAATAAGCCACTCATTAGGAGAAGAAGTAGATGTTGCATTGAGGGAAAAACCAGAAGTAGAAAGTGCATGTCTATGAGAAGAAGAGTTAGAAGAAGAAGAATCAAGATTGATGTTGTGCTTCTTCATTGTTGCTTCTAAGGTTTCCACCTTCTTGAAACATTTAGACTCCAAATGATCATATTTCCCACAAAAATTACATTGTCTCTTAGTCTTTTTGCCTTTTGATTTAGTTCCTTTATCACCATTGGAAGTAGGAGTTGGCTGAGAGAGTTTGGAACCCTTCGTTTGTTTGTTGTTGCGAGGATGTTGCTTCTTCAGATTCTTGGCTTTATCCTTTTGGTGTGTCACTAAGGCTTTGCTTGATGTACTTCTAGTGCTGATCACTCCAAGATACAAGAGCTTATCTTGCTCTCTAATCAAAGAATCAAAGAAAGATTCAAAAGTGGGTGTTTTGTAAGTAGCCCCTTGATTAATAAGAGCTTCTCTACTGGAGTGAAAAGTAGATACAAAACCATAATAGGTAGTGCCAAGCTTAGCAAGAATAACATATAAAAGCTGATCATTTGTCTTGATTATTTTACACTCTGCAAGTAAAAGTCAAGTGTTTTGAACTTAGACAGAAAACCCTCAATGCAAGAGAAATCACTGGGATTTAAAGCAATCAATTGATTTTTGAGCTGGTGGGCTTGAATCTCATTTTGTTTACCAATCACAGTAACCAGCTTTTGCCATGCTACATCTATGGTTTCAATTCCTTCAAGGTGAAATTGAAGATCACTAGAGATGGACATTTCAATTAATCGATGTGCTTCGTCATTTTTATTATCCCATTTGGCTTTCTTCAATGCATTAAGAGGGATAGTTTCTGTTCTCAAAGTAATTTGGTATAGTCCCCTACTTCATAGTAAATCCTCCATAAGATTTCCATAAGAAGTAGCTTGGATTGATAAGTGGGAGATCACTTGGATTAGCCATTTTACAATATGCAGGTAAGATGATTGTAAAAGAAAAGATTGATTGTATGGATGCTCTCGAAAAATGGGTAGTTTAAAAAACCCAACACTGAAATTGAACTCTGAATGTTAAAGCTAGGCTCTTTTGATGAAAAACATATAAAGTAAAAAAGGTTCCCTTCATACTAACTTTCCCTATAAGCTCACTTTTGCAAATAAGTTACTTTTATAATATAAGTGACCTACTTTTATAAAATAAGCGTGAATCATTTTTTACAATGAAGTTATTTTATAAGTTAAAGGTGCATGCAAAAAGTAACTTAAAAAATGAACGTTAAAGTTACTTTATGAGTGATTCACTTTTATAATTTAAGTGAAATGCACTTTACAATAAAGTTATGTTATAACTTAAAGTTGCATGAACTTTTTCAGAAAGTAACTCAATGAACAGAAAGACTTGAACTCAAGACCTCTAATTTAATAAATGTTAGGAAGGAGGAGACTTTTTTTCTACTCCTTGCCTTGAAGTGCGTGCTTACCCAAAAAAACTTCAACAAAACCACACACCAAAATAAACAAACTTTTTGAAATACAAATTTGAAACTTTATATGCTTAGGGTTAGATCTCTATCGATCTACTTGGAAAATGCAAGTTTTCTCTCTGTTTTTGATTTGTTGAGATTGCAGAAAGCATGGGGCAAAGAGCATATGCAGAAAAGAAAACACTTTACACTTGATTTCTTATTTCTTGAGATTGCACAAGGTGCACAACAAAGAGCATATATAGGCCAGAAAGGAAGCAAACTGAAAATATAAACAAAAAAATCTAAATGAAATTTTAAAAGTTAAAACAACATGAAAGAGATATTTTTTTTAAAATCTTAATGAATCTGTATGCCTTCGGATTTGATAAAAATGGCCATATCTTGGGCAAACAAAACTTTTTCTAATGAAACAAAAAGGGTTTCCAATTGAAAAACAACAATCCTGATACATTGGAATGGCTATCTTAGCCCAGAAATACTAAAAAACAATAGAATCTAGAAGTCCTTTGATGCATGCAATGACAAAGGTTTAAGATCTTGTTCAACAATGGGAGTGGGTCTTCATAGGGGCTTTGATACCATGTCGATAATTATGGTATATCCACATAGGTCGAACACCTTAAGGCAATCGCTCACACAAACAAATCAAAGATCATTACACCAATGTATTATGTGGTTAAAACCCTCAAAGAGGGAAACAATGCATGGCCCCAACCAATGCAACCACTTGAGGCAATATTAATGCAAAAGGAAAATAATTTAGATACAAGTTTCTCATAGTCAATTGTCAACACATGACCCTCCATGCTCTTTAAATAGAGATCATGGATGATTTGGTTGTTAAGCCATGGATCAATATCATTGTTAGTATCGAGAAGATGAACCATCAGATCACTTTATGTTTAGAACATAATCGTGATCGTTGGATTTGATAATTACAATGCATACTAAAGAAACACATTAAAGAAACACACTTTACCTAAAGACACATTAGATCAAGTTGATCTTAACTAACTCTTGAGTCCTAAGTGTCTAAATATCTTAACACCCATTGGATAAGCATTGGTCTTGGCAATCCACAATCCTTTAAATCCTAAAGAATATCATACATTTCTTTTCTAGGGTTTCCCCTCTTGTGTCGAAGGAGAGCTAGCTTAAAGTGAGAGGAAGAGTTGCTATGGGCAGTCGACAATCTTCTTAAGTGCCCCTAAGGCTACACTTTGTTTAGGGACTTGAATATTTTTGAGTGTAGGTTTGGGAGGTAACAGGGATGATGAAGGGGGTGGTATTGACGACGATGAGGTAGTGGTATTCTAACTTAAAGGTGGCCTTTTAACTACTTTCAGGCAAGAGGAACTTCACGAGTAAATGCTCAAGACGAATGGTTGCTTATGCAAGTTCATGTTGCTAGTACCTAGCTATGGTTTCTACTTTCAACGTGATGGTGACAATAACGTAATGGAGCAATATGAATAGTTCTGTAGGTGAATTCTACAATCAACATGAGGATGCTTGAGGGTGATGGTGACTTGATTGTTGGTTCCAGATCTATCAAAAGAAGTAACATATTGTTTTTGTGTTGTTGAAGGTTATGAATTAAGGGGGGGGTATTGGGATAATATCAACACACAAAATATGTGTCTTTAAAATTTAATATTTAAGGTTTAGTGTTATAATGCGTGATTAAATGTTATATGTATGTTTGTGTGCACTATATAAACTAATAGTTCTTGTTTTAGTTGGTGCTTTGATGGAGTTTTAGTCTCCAATATTTCCTAAAAATATGAGGCCACTCAACCTTCTTTATACAATCTATTTTCAACATTGCCCCTACAACATGGTCCCACCATAATTAAAACATGCCACACTTTACCAACTATGATTGAAAAACTAGAAAAAATAAAACCCAACTTCTACTGGCCTTAAATACCTTAGAGTTATGGTAACTATAGATATGATTGGGATAGAATGATAACTAAGATAACTGGAATACCACATATGAAACGGGAACTCTGAAAAGAGAAGCTTCACGACACTTATCTAGACTCACTCAGTTACTTTGAGTTGCAAGTATTTCTTCCTCGATACAAATAGGTTTTGTCATATTACTCCCACAATAGTATGTTTAACTTATTGAAAAGAGTTAATTATGTGGTACTAAGTGCTCCTTGCATTGTATGGGTGTTTGAGTTGCAAGTATTTCTTCCTCAATAAAATTAGTTTTTGTCATATTACTCCCACAATAGTATGTTTAACTTATTGAAGAGAGTTGATTGTGTGAACTGACTCCTGAGTGCTTCTTGCATTGTATGGATGGTCCTCCTTAGCTCATTAGACAAATCTTTGACATCTTCAAGTAGTCTTTCTCTTTCCTACTCTAATTCAATTTCCTCCAACTTCTTGATTTGATGGATTAGGGCTTTGAGTTCCTCAATCAACACATTCGAGACTTGCTTCAATAATTGATCTCTCTCTAGTTGCCTTTCTCAAACTCCAACTAGGGCTTCATGAACTTTTGTCTTCAACTCTTGTGGTGTACTTGACTGCCTCTTTAACATTGTTAAGGAGATGGTGCACCATATTTCTAGATATAGAACTTTGGTTTTGGCCCGAATGGTGAATATATCCCAACCATTACACTAGGCCACAAGAATTAACTAGAAATATTGATTTACCGTGAATTAAACTAATTTGGTTCTTTGAATCAAATTTACAAAAATGCATTTAAATGCATAAATTCAATAATTAACGCAAAAAAAACACTTAATTGCAAAATAGATTAAACACAAGAAATCACTGTTAGAGAAAGATTTCCCATCTAGCCATAGAAAATTCTTTAGATGATTGCCACCCTAACTTGAGGTAGTGAAATGCCAAGGGCATTGGGCTTTCCTCACATGCACACTCGCTTAACTCTCATAGCTTCACACAAGGAACCCTCTAGCATACTTGTCGAAACAAGAGTGCACAACAACTCAAGAATATGAAGCAATGTTGTGACAATCCACTAGGAACTTCTTAGGCTATGTGCTATTCAAGCATTCCCTTGCTAGCCTTATTGCTCGACAAGAGCCCCTATTCGACCAACCTACATAGACAAAACCCCGTAAATGCCTCTTAGCTTGCCCTACTTTTGCTCTTCATTTACACCACCCCACAAATGCATAAAAAAGATCACATTAGAGAAATAATGGCTTGTTAATCCTGGCCATACAACTAGGGAATACACATGCAACAACCCTATGCAGCCATATCTCCACAACAAACCCACCCAAGCTACCAGTCATAGAGCGCTAGGTGCTTGGGAGATAACAACAACAATGCAACATAAGTTAAGTCACAAACTTAAGAGGGAATGAGAGTGTTCAATAACATGGAGAAGAACAAAATAATGAGCAAAGAACTTTTCAAATGGAAGAAAATAGAATTTAATACAAGTTTCCATGAATAGGCTAGGTTTTAGCTACCTATTCTCAAGGTTTACGTTCTCATGCCAACTATCACATGCAAAGGGTGGACTTCTATAGGTGCCATATACCCCCTCACCTTTTGTCCACAATCCACCAATTGTCAAGTCATAGCTGCTCCTCATGTTCCCTTTGGCCATTCTATGTTCTTTTTATATTAATTTCATTAGGAATATTTATATTGTTCAATTTAGGTCTCATTTTAGGCAAAAATCACAAAGCACAGCCCATGTGCTATTTATATTTGTTCTGACATCTTCAGATCTATTGCAATGGTGAGCTCTGTTTGATTTAATGCAACATAGTCGCTATGGAAGAAAATAGACTTTAATACAAGCTTTCATGAATAGGCTAGGTGTTAGCTACCTATTCTCAAGGTTTATGTTCTCATGCCAACTTTTGCATGCAAAAAAAGTGGACTTCTATGGGTGCCACATGCTCCCTCACCTTTTGTTCATCCCTCCACCAATTGTCAAGTCATAGCCCCTCCTCATGTTCTCTTTGGCCATTCTACGTTCTTTTTATATTAATTTCATTAGCAATATTTATATTGTTTGACTTAGGCCTCATTTTAGGACAAAAGCACAAAGCACATAGCAGTGTGCTATTTATATTCGTGTTGACATCTTCAGATCTGTTTCAAGGGTGAGCTCCATTTGATTTAATGCAACATAGTCGCTATGGAATTTGTCAACAACATACGAGAGCTATCTTATTTGATCTTCCTTCCTTCATTGCATTTTCATGTGAAGTTGTTATGTCAATGTGAGGAGAACAAGATTGGTGCAATTTCACCTCACGCTTGGGTTTGGCCTATCTCCTTTCATAATGTGCTAATTGGGCTTCATGTTAACTCCTTTACAGCCATATTGGATAGAACAAATCTTCCTCCATTCAAAATAATTGCTATAGTAATAAGAGTGTGCTCTCCAAGATTCTTATAAGCTTGAATTACTGAGAGCAAGCTACGCTAGTGGCCCTTGGAGGCACATTGGTTTTTTGTTGTTGCTGTGGATGGGTGGACCTCAGGAGGCAGTGTCACATGTCTTTGTGGAAAATATGGTCCTTTGAGCTACCCGTGTTTTGTAATTACAATTGTCATTTATATTTATTTTGGCTTATGGTCTCGAAATATCCTCACCAACCAGTGCATGTTGATAGAGGAAAGATTGATGTCTTTTTCTTTAATGAAATTTACAGTCTCATTTATCTTAATCCCATTTCATGGGTGATTGTCATGTTTTGTGGGGCAAATGGATTCCCACCTTAGATACAATGATTTCTCTAGTGTCAGTCCTTCTTTGAACCAAGTTAAAGCTAGAAAGAGAGATAACGAAATATACTTTTCCACCAACAAATTGATCTAGAAAATGGTTTCAAAGCCACTACTCCCAAGGCAAACAATTGAAGTGAAAGTTGTTACACCATGATGTCCCCAATCATTTGACCTTTTGCCCAATAACTATATTATATTCTCTTTGAGAGAAGCATTGGGTCTATAAAGTGGGCATTCATACCCTTCCATCTAGATGGATTTTATTCGTTCACCCTAAAACTCAATTGAAAGATATTTTAGGTTCACCATACTATAGAAATTCAAGGAACTATGAGGTTGCCAAAACAGGTCTGTCCTTGACCTGAAATTTGGCTCTAAGTTTCAATCTTCAAGACTGTCCTTTGCTGCTGTTTTAGGACAACAAACAGTCAAGTAACTTTCTGCTCATAATTTTTATGGTTAAGTGCTGTTTTGAGGTGCCCTTGCAAGTGTTTTCATACCCCAATGTTAGCACATGCAATATACTCAAAACAAATAACACTCCTCTTGATCTTTACAACTCTAACAAGCTGATCTATACTTTAAGCATGCATGAAATGAACACAAGTATTTTTGGTCAACATGACCCTGGATAAAACCCCCCCAGGGAAAACCAGTTTGGAATGAAAGTATATATAATGATGATCTTAAGTAGTGAATACAACAAATAAGCTAATACAATGGAACCTGATACAATAGCAACTCCTCACGAGAAGCTTTGGAGTTCCAAGAAGAGAAATGCGTCCAAGCTTAGTGCGCCCTCTTCCCTTGTTGCTCTATCCACTAAAGTGATGCACCCTCCTTCCTCCTTGACCCAATGAAGAATCCCTTCAACGCAAATGTGCTCTTGTGTGTCTCCTCCAACGTGAGCCAAACAAATCTGAGATAGCACAAGTCCTTCTATTACCTACTAGTGGTGTGCCCTCCTCCAAGCAATAACCAATACCAACAAATAATGATGACCTAAGCCTCCATGAGCCCTCCATGAAAGATGGCGCCCAAGCTCTCCTCTCCCAATGCTTCCATTCTCATCCTCTTGCCCTTCTTCAAACTTTCTTGGTGAACATACAAGTGAATGAGCCTCCAAATGCCCTATGCACCCTTCTTAAGGAATCATAAGGAAACCTAAAAGATGAATGGTTAGGATCACTCCAAGCCATCTCTAATCCATGGTTGAGATCTCTCCAAAAGAATCTCAACTCAAAACCCAATTTGGGTTAAGTTTCCATAGTTCACTTTAGGTACCCCAATTCACCCACAAAGTGAATTAATAGTCACTTTTCACTCAAGTGACAAATTTCACCCTTTTGACTTAGGAAAATGTCAAAGTGAAATTAGACATAAAGTATAAGGTACAATGGCTCAAATATTTCCCTCTTGTGGCTAGAGACCCACAACCACAAGGGGACTTCTTTCCAAGGTACCCAAATCTCAACACATACTTCCTGCTCTTGATATTTTGATTCTTAAGGTCATCCACAGTGTCTACCAAAATCATATCTCATAAAGATGTTTGGTCTAGAAAGTCCTATGGTGAGCATGGACAAAAAACATGAACAAAATCATCCAGATGCCCGAACATTTGAGCAAGACTCCCAAACCTGAAAGGGCGCAAGCACTGAGAATCTCTGAATTTGAGTCTACATCTGATGCCATATGATTCTGTCACTACTTGTCACTCTCATAGGATCTTCTAATGTGGCAGGTAAGATAATTGTGTGACAACTTATGCACTTCTTGATTTTCCTATGCGAGTCTTGAGAAGAAGTGGAGCATATGGCAAAGGATATTTTGGAAAGGGAATGGAGACAACATGAAACAAATAACCTTGGACACCTCTCTTCATCTTCAAAGACAACAAATGCATATGCCAAGTGTTTGGTTTAGAGGAAATAACAAACTCCGATATAAGGAAGGTGGATAGTATTCTCTCATAATACTGAAGTTGCCATAGTGCAAAGAGCTATCCTCCCTTGTACATTTTTGGGTTGACCCATTGTGATTGGTTGATCACTTGCTCAAGAGGCGAGTTTTAAGTTGCCACCTATAGGGAATGGAGGAAAACTTCCAGGTGGGTTGACAGAGAAAAACCTTTCATCTAAGGTGGTAGTCCATGTGCTTAACAAAACATGTTGATCAGCCATGAAATGAGATTAGGAGAAGTGAGATTGAAAATTTCATTAAAGGAAAACACATTGGTGTTTCTTCTGTCAATGTTACTAGTTGGTGCAGATATTTTGAGGCCATGAGCTAAAACAAATCCAAACAACAATTGTAATTACAGAACATTGGTAGTTCAAAGGAGCATGTTGTACACAAAGCCATGCGATAATGCCCTCCAGGACAACAATAAAACACCAATGTGCCTACGAGGGTCATTGGGATAGTATGGTCTCAGTAATTCAAGCTTTTAAGAATCCTAAAGAGCACACTCCTGTGACTATAGAAGTTCTTTTGGATGGAGAAAGATCATTTCTATTTGATGCGACCATTAAAGGAGTTAACATGAAGCCCAGTTAGCACTTTATGAAAGAAGATGGGCCAACCCCAAGCGTGAGGCAAAACTGAAGCAACCTTGTTCTCCTTGCATTGACACAGAACTTCACATGTGAACACATTGAAGGAAAGGAATATCAAATAAATATAGCTTTCGTATGTTGCTGACAAAGACCATAGTGACTATGTTGCTGTAAATCAATTGGAGCTTTCCCTTGAGGCACAGAATCCCTGTATAAACCAGTTAAGTCTCGAAGGAGAAATAATGAAGTGTGCTTTGCCACCAATAGTGTGATCTAGTACAGGGTTTGGCAGCCGCGAATTGTGGAATCTAGTTTCTCTCTACACATAGATTTGACACTTCAAACGAGGATTTATTATCATTCTCAAGATGCCTAGCACAATGTAGAAAAGGCAGTCTGGCACTTATGAAAATGATGAACTTATCCAGAAAAATCACTGTGGGAGGGATGCAAAATGCTCATGCTTGTATACACCACTCCCAAGGCAAATGATTCAAGTGAAGATGGTTTATCCTCTGAACTCTTTGGCTACAATGAAAACAATACATCTGGTGGGACTTTGCTTAATCTTAACCTGATTAGTTCGCTTAGTGGGAAACAAGGGTGAAGTGACAGAGTGAATTCAGTATACTTTGTGGAAGTTCTAGGCAAATCCTTATTAGGTTAAACTCAAAGAAGTTTGTTTCCTATGTAAACAAAAAGCATATTTGCTTAAGAACTGGCCCAAGAGAAGGATTGCCTTCGGACATCTGAAGATAAGCTTTAGCACCATCCTACTTGTATTTAGCTAAAAATCACAGCAGCACTCCCTTTCGTTTTCAAATGATGATATATGAGGTACTTTGTCTGTCTCAATGCTGGTACAACAACCATGTTAAATTTAATCAATCATCAAAATCTGAATACACTGAGCAAACTTGGAGAGTTGAAGGGATTAGAAGCTTCTCGACAGGAAGGCAACAGTTGCTTTATCAACAGAATGCCAGCATTCTAATGGAGATTTGAGTGGCATTTTGCAGTGCTAGACATTCTAGATGGAGTCTTCAAGATTCCTGACAAAATGGGAGGCCTTAAAGGTGAACCAGGCATTTGTTGAATAGGGGGGATTTCCATTCTTTCATCACCACAACTTGATTCAGTGGGAACTCCTTCTCCGAGCTCTCCTTCACTCTTCCCCTCTATTTTTATCTCTGCAACTGAAACTCTTTTGATTTCCTTCCCTTCTGTACTGTCTCCCCCTTAGGGACAACACTGCCAATTGTTCCATTTGTTGCTGATGTCACAGATTTTTAAGATGGCTTTAAGCACACTGAAGCTGGGAGTCCACAATTTCTGATGTGGCTGGCTTCTCAATTACTACAGTATTCAGCTTTTATAATCTGATTGATGCTTCTATTTCATCTCTGCATTCATTTGAGATTGTTGGCCATCTTGTGCTAGATGTAGTTCTTGATTCTTGTTCTTCTGGAACTACCAGATCTTTGATTCCTCTGTAGTAATCTGGGCTCCTTAAGACTTTGGGGAGAGGGCATTTCTACACTAGAGTAATGCAGATTTCAATGCCTCTTATTGTTTCATGTGTGGGGTGTGTACCCGAGTCCAGCATTCCCAGGTCTGTAATGTTTATGTTTATTAATATATTTCGCTATGTGCCATTTCTTCATTTCTTCTTTAAGGATGAGCTATATCACTTGGTTGAATTGTGGTGATGGTGTTTGGGATCCGTCTTAACTTCTTGTGAGCTGCCCCTCTCACTCTCCATTTGGGTAAACCCTTTATTGATCTGCTGTTCTCTTTCTCCTTTATGCACTCTCTTTTATTTTCATCAAATCTCTTTTAAGTTTCCAATGGAATTAAGGTTGATGTTTTAAGAATTTATGGTGGCTCAGTCAGATTTTAGTGTATTTGGTTTATCTTTAAGCTGTTGAGCTACAAGGGAGCACCAAACTTTAAAAAACAATCGAGAGATCCCCAGATCTCTCAGCATCTGTTGCAGATTTGTGGTCTTCATGGGCTACGGTTAATTTATGGTAATAAGTCACAAAATCCTGTCAACAATTCACTAGCAGGGTCTTGGCCTTGGGCCCTTGCTAGGAACATACATGATCGCATCTTCTGCATATTCACAATATTTACAACCTTTGTACGCTTGATTTGGTACAAGGGTGCAAGTCATAAGTTAACCTTGACTCAACACTCGTGCAAAAATGTACACATATACTTGACATTTTCACATAATCGATGACCAACATAAGGAGGTCAGCACAGGACATTTTATACGCTTCTATTTTCAGCAGGCCTCCTTGAAGTTTCTAACGAAATTACGGTTGATGTTTCAAGCATTTATGGTGGCTCACTCAGATTTTAGTGTATTATGTCTAGCTTTAAACTGTTGAACTACAAGGGAGCACCAACCTTTTAAAATCAAAGGAGAGATCTCCATATCTCTCAGCATCTGTCGCAGATTTGTGGTCTTCTTTGTGGGCTATGGTTAATTTATGAGAAGTCACAGATCTTGTCAACTATTCATTAGCAAGGTCTTGGCCTTGGGCCCTCACTAGGAACTTACATGACCACATAATTTGTGTATTCACAATATTTACAACTTTGGTACATGTTATCCCCTATCCTAGGGATAACTAAGGAGATCATGTCTCGAGGCCCACAGGTCCTAGACATGGAGTGCCGAGAGTCGGATGACTTGAGTATGGCCCTGGAGGGCCCATCTTTTCTTCAGTGCAGTCCATCTATCAACAACAACATCCATCCGACCAGCCTGGTCCTGAAGTAGCAGTAAGTCTTGCTCCATGAGGTAATGAGTCCAGGTATCATGGTATGTGTCACTCTGATTATTGAAGCACTTAAATATGTTGCATTGAATTCTCCTTCATTTCATAATGTTTGCTTGGAAATTATGCTCTTTAACTTGCTCATACCTAGGAGGGTGACATGATGCCCTAGTAAGTTGATCTCCCTTTCGGTTGGGTTGCCATTGGGTGGGCCTATGAAAGGTCATCGTCCATTCCCTCACTAGTTTCCATCCTTAATCCTCTCATTTTCCCCCACCTTGGTTCGGGCATTGGGTTTGCCACACTAGGAAGGGTTGT
The DNA here is from genome assembly GCA_009831015.1 of Picea engelmannii. Taxonomy (NCBI): domain Eukaryota; kingdom Viridiplantae; phylum Streptophyta; class Pinopsida; order Pinales; family Pinaceae; genus Picea; species Picea engelmannii. The sequence goes on along the minus strand of ML785612.1, from coordinate 94,858 downwards.
ACCTTGCCTTGTGGGAAGAAGGGGCTAAAGGTCGAGAGAGTAAAAGTAGCCGACAAGAGTGAAAAGCCTGTTATCGCACAGTTTCTAGCTAGGATAAAAGGCTAAGAGATGGAAGTCCAAACTGGCGTAATAGGAACCTATCCCACCCAATGTCACCATGATGGGATGGTTCTTTCTCTTTAGGGAGGTGAGGCCCAGGGGAGACGTCCCCGGTGACTTGGAGTTTTGAAGAGGCTAAAAGATAATCAGACAATGACAAGTTCCCCCCTTCACAAATCACCACCAAAGCAGATAGTCCGGCTTATAGCCAATAAAGACAACCAAGTAGGATCCCTGCCTGAGAACAAAGCAACAATAAACTTGATATATGCAGGCTTTGGTTAGTACTTCATATAAATTAAAGACTATCTGATATCCAATATGAGCAATTTGAAAGTAAATGTTGACGAAGTCAATGTTTACAAAATAACAATAGCAATAATGTCACTTCACCAATAAATACTAGAATGATACAACATTCAATATAACAAATCACTTCTTAGCTCAATTAATGCCTTCAACAACCATTCAATTACTCAAAAGACAAAATGTTGCTGCATCAATGATATAATAGCAAGGAGTGACGTCAGCATTCAGGGTTAGTAAGGTTAGGTAGGGCTAGGGTTAGTGCAGTTAGGGTTTCAATTCAAAGGTATTTAAAAGTAAGGTAATCACTTCACTTCAACGCTTGGAGGACTCAAAATCAGTGCCTTAGGGTTTAATAGAGTCAAAAGGTGAAGGACGCAAGAGTTGAAGGGGCTGAGATTTTAAAGGACTAGAGGGATAAGTTTTGAAGTGCTGCTAAAGCAGGGCTTCAAAATCGTAACCCTAGGGGAGAGAGGCTCACTTTGGTGTTGCTAAAGCAAGGCCTCGTGCTCTCTCCTCCTTCCCGGCAAACAACTATCTCAAATGAAATACAAAGTCAAGACAAGAGGGCTTAGAGAGGGAGAGTGTTGCTAAGGCAAGGCTCTTTCATCAAACCCTAAAAGAAAACAACCCTAGGTGTAGATGACCTAGGCCTGGGACGACCTCTTCCTCTTAAAGTCAAAATGGTACGGCTAGCTAAAGGGAGGAAGAAAAAGGAGTGTAGCTAAGGCTAGGCTCTCTTCTTCTTCTTCAATGGCTAAAAGCTTTTCTTTCAGGGGACATGAGACAAGGACCTACTTGTGTGCTTGTCACCTAGGGTTTTGATTCAACAATTTATAAACACATGCAAGAAAATAAGACTACAACCATTCATTTAAGAAGTTTTGCAGAAAAATACTTACAATTCATCAATGACTAAGCATGCAAACCCTAGTTGTAACACCATCCTTCAAGAAAAACACCATAGAATGCCAAAAATCTCTTCTTTCAACAAGTGCGCCTTCCTTAAATCAACCAATAACCCAAATAGGGCGCAAAAATCAGACCTCACTCATGAGTGAGTGAATTGTGATGATCAAAATGAGAGTTAAAACCCTCAATATATAGTGTATCAATGACCTAATTTACTTTTTAGGTCATAAAAAGGTCGACAAGGCCATAATACCAAAATAATATTGT
>ML785612.1:49328-81440 GCA_009831015.1 Picea engelmannii | reverse complement strand
TTGTCCAACCATCCGATACAATGGATACCCCAAAGTCCCCCCAATCATCTGTAAACCGTGTTAGAGCTCTTTGAATTTTTTCTCTTTCCCTGTCAAGTAACACAATTCTTGAGGATGAGTTTGCAAATAGATCCTTGTTCCCAAGATCTTGATTGACTTCTCCATACACCAGATTTGTTTCGATCTTGCCATAAATCCTCTTGTTTTTAGTTGCCCCTACCTCCTTTCAACTTGATAGCTAGTTAATGATGCTTGAGGTGATCTAGGGTGGCGAGATGCCCCCTCTTGAATTGTGTGCCAAGCATGTATAATCGAATTTAAGCAAAGTATTGCAAACATAATTATTATTAAGGGGAGCCCTCGGATTTTAATGATTATCATTTTCACCTGACGATGTTTGATTTATAAAGTTATTTATCTTTTCTTCCCGTTTTCCCATCTCAAAGAGCTTGACTCGAAGCCATATCTTTGTAGCTTTCTGTTCTCCTGAACTGCTTTGTTTGCTAGCCAATCTGCAACCTGATTGGTTCATCTTCTATTACATGACAAAAATGAACTTCCTCCAGATTTTTAATGGCTTCTCTTATCCACTGTTATTGACTTTCTGGTTCCCATGAAGGGTCCTTATTTCTGTTATTCAATTTTTTTTTAATCAGCTTTTAATCTCCTTCAATTGCCAGACGTTTAAGGCCCAGGCTTCAAGCTGAATCTAATTCCTTCCATTAGAGCTTCCATCTCTGCTTGGTAGTTTGTTTCCATTCCTAAATACCTGAAGTAAAAAGTTATAAATATGCCTCTGCTGTCTGTGATAACCCCTGTTGCTGCTGTCATGCTAGGGTTCCCCTTAGCTGCACCGTTGAAGTTTAATTTCATCTAGTTATCCTTGGTTGGTGACAAAGCGTTGTGAGGGGGGTCATCCCCCTTTATTGCCTGTCCTTTATCAGGGTAAGCATGGGAATAGCTCAAGTTGTTATTATGGTCTGTAGGCAATGTATAATGGATGTTCATGTTTTAACTTCTTACAAAGCAAATGCTTGTGTTTCATGGACAAAATGTATCCTATTATCTTCATAGATATATTGCGTGGAACATAAACCTTAACTTGGAATTGAATATTCCTCTTGTCAAATACTAGTATTGCTGTGGGGTGACAAATGCAGATCAGAAAATAATCATCAGGAAACTACAACGGGATATGGATCTGCAATTGAATGATTACAAGCTAGTAATGATATGCATAATAATTGGAGTACATCTACGTTGAGGTTCATATAGATGAACTAGGAAAAGTTTTAGTTTTGCTGACGTCAAAGATAATTTTACAAATCTATGCTTTTTTGAAATTAAGATGGCTAGCCCTATACATTCGGGTGGCAGTTACTTTTAGATAGTGTGCCTTACAGGGACTTTTGAGGTCTACTTGTTGATTAATTCCTTTCAGCCCCTCTCAGCTACCAGAGGTGTTAAACAACCAATTGAAGAGGTGTCACTGGCACAAACGATGATAAATCAATGAGACAGTTGTCAATTTTTCAAGGCAATCAATGCATTCAATTTCAGATCTGAAAATTACTTCCAAGTGACCTCAAACAATAAACTAGGGCTGTTATCACTGAATAGTTTTACACTGAAATTATGACAGAAAATTACAGCGGAAACACAAAGATCAGAGAGAAATCATCCATGCACATGAGCCACAATTTTCTGTTCAGTAAAATTTTTCAGATTGAGAATTTCTGAGGACAAAACTAGTCCTCTCAGCAAAATTACACCTTCAGCAAATTCCGGAAAAACCCTTCCAACTTACAAATCTGCTGTACGGCCTGCTGATGTCACCCTGTACGACTGCTGACGTTACTTGCTGTACGGCCTGCCTGATCTGCACGTGCTGTACAGACTGTATGGATCACATGTGCGGCCTGTTTTCTACTGCTGTACGGTCCGCATGTGCCATACGGACTGTATGACTCACACGTGTGACCTCTTCTGCTGCTCCTCTCACACGTGTGGCCTCTCTCTCTTGGCTGAAAAAATCAGAAAAACAAAACAGAAAACCTTAGGCCAGATTTGTCCAAGTGAAGAATTTCATTTCCTGAAATTGCCACCCCAATCTCCTTGGCACAAGTGCTCACTCACTTATGCCAACTCCATAATGTCACAATGAGATGTGTGGTGCCTCCTCACATTGTCTCTCCTTTTATAGGAGTCTAATGAGTGAGTTTAGGAACCCCTTCTAAACTCAACATTAAATTAAATTTTTTTATTCCTCCATGTGGGTGTGAAGCCCCAACACAAGCCCTAGCTCCAACAAAGGGGTTTTCACAAAATAAAAATGCATTGTGAGTGCCAACAATGATTCTCACATGCCCGACACCAAGGCCAATGTGAGAATACCTGCCCGATGCTACAAAAACATCAACAAAAGTGCCCCTCCTTACACAAGAGACCATGAGGCCACCTCGTCCCATTGTTCTTTGCAATCAATGTAGAGGGAATGCTACTTTTCGTCATTCTCTTGTGGACAGAGGCCCATCACCAGGTTTTTGTTCTCTCGGAGGTATTCGTTGGCCTTGGATGTTAGGGGAGGTACAACAAGGGCCCCAACTTCTTCCCCCTATTATCGTACAACTAAGGTCTCTTATCCCTAGCGATTTTTTGGAGAACATTATCAATGGCAACCTTGTCACATTTGTGGTGGTGGATGATGATGGCTCCTCTTTTGTATTTGGATGTTGGCTAGGAAGTGACTCTTCCTTGCGGTTTTCTGGAGGACTTGTCACGGTGCAACATTGTCATTGGGATCTTATCTTGCAGTATTATCTATCTCATTTTCTAGGGTTGCCCTCTTGGGTTCCCGCCCTTTTTTTATTTTATGTATACTCTTTATTTCTTTTTTCCTGAACCTAAGATTTTAGATTGCTTAGGAGATGCTCTTGGCACTCCTTACTGCTGTTGCCAAATGTTGTTCTTCCTAGTCCCATTGACTCATTTTGGTTGTTCTTGGACATTAATATAATTTCATTTCATTTCGTTTGTTAGTCTTAAGATATCTATAAATTTATCTGAACTTGTGAAATTTTCAAGTTTTCTTATGAGCATTATTTTATGAAAAGTATGGCTCAATTTTGAGCTTTCTTGTAATTTTATATATTTTACAAAAAAAGTTGTCTATTTTTTTTCAAACAGGTAAATTTATTTTAAAGAGATTTACGAGAAACCTTATTTTCAATTGGCACATCGTTAGATAAGGAAATATACTAAACAGTGAAATGGAAAATATTAGCCACTATAATTACCCCCTAAAGGGGGATCCACAAGGAGATGAAGTCATTTTTAATTACATGATTGTTTATTTTGATGGCTCAGTCATCATCTTCAAGAAATCTTCTATAGTATGCACTTTTTCTAGCAGAGAGGAAGGGCACTGTTTTTTTCACTGTAATGGTTGAATTATATTCTCAAAGCTACTGCAGTGATTCCCCCATTCAGCACTCATACATATCAAAACCAAAAATTGTTTTGTCTTCAAAGCCAAAAGGATGACATCCTGTTACATACACAGACAGTCTAACTGAACTACCCTGCTTAATGACCCACAAGTATATATTCTAATAAACTGATTTAGCAAAAGAATTATGTGGTGAAACATAAACAGAAAATGCAGAAATCGATGTCCAGTATGGGCATCGCAGGGGGTTACACCTGGGTCACCAAGCTGCTAATTGTGCCCATAGAAGGCGCACTAGATTCTTTAGAGGACGCAGGGTTAGATGAGTCTTAGCCAGGGGCAGGGGGGAGATTGAGATGGATTGAGATGCGCACCACGTGGTCAGAAAGGGCATCTAGAGTGACTTATTGTTTGAACCGGTTACCTCTCGGGATGATTATGGTTGCTCGGGATTATGTCTCCCATTGTCGGATAGCAAGAAGGTGCTTGACTACCTCTAGTGCATGCTTTTCCCTTGACAAATTGTCCACCGGGATTTTCTGCTTAGCGGCCTTCTTCCACTTTTCCCACTCTAGCATCGAGCTAGTGGCCATGCCCATGACTTTCTCATTTCCTTTTTGCATTGGTCAAGGCCATGCCTCAATCCTGTCATTTCCCCAAGTAGACAACAACAACAACAAGCGTGAGCCATTTCACCCCTCCTTTTCTTTCTATCTAAACCTTCTAGAGCCACTGAAACACCATTGGGGCACCTAGGGGGGCTGAAGGCCAGACTCACCCAAAACCACTTGACACTACCTTGAAGATCTCTGGAGACCAAATGTAGGGAGGAATGCTCAACACCTTGTCATTTGAGCCATTTAACCCAGGCTCCTTCACAGGTTTGCTAGAGGGGACAAGAGTTAAACCCCTAGCAAATTGACGGAGCTTGCGTGTAGGACTGGTCAAAGATTTTCTCTGCATCAAGGTGTTGGTTCAAATGAGGGAGGCAGTCATACAGAGGTATTTAATCCTCTCTGTTTGTTGCATGCATGGGACAAGACATGTGGATAATGGATCCCCCCCACCTTTCAATGCCTAGTTCAACACCCTTCAGGGGTTGTGGAACCATTCCCCTAGGAACCATGATTACGGAATTGGGTGAGGGGATGCTCTTGTTCCCCTTTTATCCTTTAAAACAAGCTTTTTTTCCTTTAGAGAAGCCCCCATGTTTGCCATTCTATCTGCCTTTGAATTGAGATTACACAAGACCTGGAAGTAGGAGATAGTGTGGAATTTTCGATTAGAGGAGATGACTCTTTGGATTATTTTGGCTATTCTTGGTTATTTGGAGGGTTTCCCCTCCCTAGAGATCCAATAATAATGGTTGAATTCCTAATGATAGTCACTTCTTTGATCCCATATTCTAGAAGCATCATGATTCCTTAGAGTGCAGCAAGGGTCTCTGCCTCTTTGTGAGATGCAAATGCCAAGGCCCCATGGTAGGTCTATTACTTGTTTTCCCTCGGGATCAAAGAGAATCCCCCCACACCTACCCACCCCAAGAGAGTAAGGGTACTGTTAGGCCAAACTTTTCTTCTATTTTTCAAGTTTTTTATTCTAATTCAAGTCTTTTATGAGGTTCATAAGTCAACCCCGTTGCCAGGAAATGGTTGTTAATTCGTTGTTTCATGGAAATGCTCTATTCCTAGGCTGAAAATTGATCAAGTAGCACTTTCAAAAAATGGCAGAAAACAGGAGATGTCTCAGAGAAGTTTCAAAAGAGTTTCTAGAAGTTCTGGTGGCATATGGATGGTGTCTCTCAAGGTGAAATGCTTATCCTGTAAATATGGCTGGGTGCAGCTTACAGTGGCTGCCATATTCCGTGAATGTGACATGAGTACAATACAATTGGAAACCATTCAACACCACAAAAGGTTCACTTGACCAGAGGGAAGAACTATATGAGGAAGAGTAGTAGTAGCCTGAGCAGGGGATACAATTACAGGACCTGATGTCTGTACAGAAGGGGATAATGAGAACTAAAAGATAAATCTGGGAGTAGAAACTATCAGCACTGAAGGGCAACATGACTAGTTTCAATCAGCAGAAAACAAGATAATGGAAGAAGAAAAGGGCATTTGAAATTATGCTGCACTATCTGTAGGAATCATCTCAACAGTGAGAAGCCAAAAGAAGAGAAAATAAAAACAATTAGTGACCTAAGTCACATGACATGAGGACATGGAAATACGAGTGTCCCACATGGGACACATCAACCCCAGAAACAGGACACGTTATATATTTGAATATTACAAATACAATAAATGAAATATGGAGATAAAGATCCATTTTTTTAAGAAAATAGAACATTTACAAAACACTTGGAATCCCTTCAAATCTCGATTTTACCATTCACCTGCACAATGAGAGATTGTAAGAGCTCTTTCCATACGACTGAAAGTGAGAAAATAGCAGTGAAAACTGTTTTTTATAGTTGAATAGGTAGGACACGGCTAGGGCACGTGTCCAACACATGTCCTGTGTTTAGGACACGTGTTGGACACACGTCCTAGCGTGGCCGCGTTCGACACGTCGGATATGGACACAGCACCTCTGGGGGCCGTTTCCTGTTACTTACTTAGTGACGTAGGGAAACATGAACAGTTTTCACAGGCAGAAAACACAAGAATAATGAAGAAAGAGGGTATTTGTAAAGGTTTGACGGAATTACCTATAATTGTAGATCCATCATCCACCACCTATCAAGAGATGGGACATCGTTGACACTTCTAGGCATTAGGACAGGCCTGACTTAATGGCCACAGCTCTACTAATTTACAATGGCCTTTGCCGGAGTGTGCTGGCCTGGAAGGCAAACCCACAGCTTTTTTCAGGAATCGAACCTGGGTGTGGACTGTAACAGTGCCTCACTCTCACCGACTCAGCTTGTCTCTCATGGCAAAGAGGGCATTTTTAAACAAACACAGCTAACTGAAAGGGTATAAATTTTTCAATGGCGATTTTTGATCCTCTGTAAAGGACAGACCAGAGGCATAGGAATGGATTTTTTTTCAAGGGTAACTATTGATTCTCTGAGAAGGTTGATTTGAAGAATGGGGATGCGGTACTGTAGGTGGAACAAAATATGAAAGCAGAACGCCAGAAACCTTCAAAAACTGAGAAGCTTCCACTTAAATCCTATGGGCCAAAGGAAAGCAAAGAAAAGAAATTGAGAAAGGTTATGACTGCAACCTGGCAAATGTACAGAACTAGAAAATGGTGTTTATGTTTGTGATAAATGCCCATGTGGTGGGAAGTAGAGTACATAGATAAGATAAGATAAGATAAGATAAGTTTATTAATGTCCAAAAAATTGACGAAAAATAGGTCAATGGGACTGCTCAGTGCTAAAGTGTTGTTACTGAGTGGGAGTGCGAAGCCCACTCCTATAAAAACAAAACCCTCGCTAATCTATAAGATCTAAGGTCAAAAGAGGCAAAGCAAAAACGAAATAAAATGCTCTGGAAGATTGAAGTAAATTCTTTAAGCACAAAGAGGAACTAGCTAGAATCCCCACAGAGTGGAGGAATAGAAGTGAACTGAGAATCATCATGGCTAGTGAATGGGTTCCTTTCACGGGGGACCATTTGTTCTGTGGAAAATACAGCTTAGAGTCTTAGATACTAGAGGGATGCCATATCTTACAGGTAACAATATAAGAATGCAGAACAAGAAACATTGAAATTGAAAAGCCTCCTTGGATACAAAGGCAGAACAGATACAAGGAGAAGTTTGAGTATGGGTCATGACCATGATATCTGTTTTCCTGGTAACTAGAAGACAGTGCCTATGTCGTCTCTTGCCAGAGGCCAATGGGTAGAACCGTGGTTGTGAGATATAGGGGACCAATAATTTTGAGCACAAACAGGAGCAATGTTGAAACCAAAAGAGAAGGGTTGAGCCTGTGCCTGAATTTGAGGTGGAGGGATTAGGCTCAACAAACCTCGGGGCTTTCCTTTTCACTCAACATCATATTCATTGGATCTCATAAGACCAGCTTTAAGATTATATTCATTGGATCTCATAAAGCTAGCTTTAAGATCATATTCGTTGGATTTTTTTTCCAAGGAAAACCTAGTGGGATCCCCTTCCTCTTCCCTGGAATATTCAGATGTAGGGCAGCTCAACTGCCAGCCACAATAGCAGCTGGAAACCCTAAAGGACTTGACCGGATTTGAATCTGTGACCTATGGCCTCCCTGTCGGCAACATGCCTTGGGTGGACGGTTCAACTGATTGAGCTAACCCTGGAGGCTGACAGACATTGTCTATAGGCCATAGGGCCAAGGATAATTTTAAGGATGAAAATTTATCTCAGAATGTAGAAACCTTGGCGAATCTTACTAGTCCTTAATATGCAAACTATAAAATGTTTGGCGATATTTTTGTAAAAATATTCAAATTTCTAAGGATTTTATATATTTTCTATAAAATTTGGGCTATTTTTAAGGTAAAATAATTTTATCCTATAGAATTTGGGCGAATCACTTTTAGGAAAAATGGAAATTGGCGAATCTTTTTTGGGAAAAAGCATGGAAAATTAGCCCATGGGCAATATATAGCCCCTAAAATTTTCCCTGCATAGGGCACTTGAATTCACAACAACATTCATTTATCATTCTTTTTTCATCATTGGCAACTTGAAAATAGAGAGGCCTGGTTATAGTGAGAATGGAGAGGTTGAACCATTGAGAAATTTCCAATGATTAGAAGTTAGGCAGTCATTGTAGAAATTTCAGACCCCAACCCAGTTTCAAATCTCACTGAGACACAGTTTAATGCCCAACCCACATTGCAAATTTAGGCTGCAAATTAGTAAGCAGAAAATTAAATGCTTATGAACAGAAACACATGAAGTCTGCTACAACAATAATTCAGAAATAAAAACACCCAGAAATTAACACAGATTTTTGGTCAAACTTAGACCCTGGAAAAACCCACATGGGGAAAACCAGTGAGAGAGGGGCTTTTTATTATTTTCAGAGCTCAGAGAAATTCTTCTGTTACAGCACAGCCAAAACACCACAAACTTATCTAAGAAAATGAGCCAAAAATCCTCCTGAACAGTCCCCAAGTCAGCTCCTCGATTTCTGTGCAAGAAATCTGTACTACAGTATGGATTCACAACATTTAATGCTGTATGGACTGTCTAGAAATTCGAGCCACAAAATCTGGGTTTGCTGTACTGAAATTCCAGCAATAAATGCACCTTGATTTCTGTGCCAACCTGCCTCGAATTGTGCACCTTCTCTTCTGTACAAACTGTACTTTCCTCACTGTACAGTACATAATCCGTACTATACGGATGCTCTCTTTGCTGTAGCAGTCACCTCGAAATGCGTGCCAGATTTCTGTCTTGGAAATCATGCCCAGGCTGCAAGTCGACTTCTCTTTTCTCTGCTCTTGCTCTCTCTTTCTCTTGCTCTCCAAATCTCATGAAGGAATGCCAAGAATGGGGGCGCCTCTTTCCCTAATTCGACCTCATGAGGAAAGGTGAAGGGTCATCTAATCCAATGGAGATTAGACTAGATGGATGGTTGAGATCAAATGACCTTTTAGTCACCGACTTCACTTGCATTTCATAAAGTCACTTTTAATTTCACATCACATGAAATTAATGCACTGGGGACCACATTGGACACTTTCTCACTCCTAGGCACCTAGGTGATGAGAAACACTTGTCCTAGGTACTTTTTCATTTAATTCAACACTCCCTTTTACCGAGGAAAGTGTTCCTCACCACCCCAAGCTTATCTATGAAAGATACAAACTTGCCTCTCCCCAAAGCTTTAGTGAGAATGTCCGCCACCTACTCATCTGTAGATATATACTGTAGCTCAACTGCTCTTCTTTGAACATAATCCCGAATGAAGTGATATCTAATCTCGATGTGTTTAGACCTGTCATGAAAAACTGGATTCTCAGAGAGTTTAATGCAACTCTGATTGTCATAGTAGATTTTCCGTGAGTTTCATCTGCACACCAAATATCCCAACCAACAACTTGCAAAGCCATATGGCCTCACAACTGGCCTGAATGGCTGCCATATACTTAGCCTCTGCAAAACTCAAAGCCACTGACTTATGCTTTCGACTGAACCAAGACAGCACTGCAGAGCCCAATTCAAAGCAACAACCTGAGGTACTCTTCCTGTCACTGACACATCTTGCCCAATCTAAATCTGTGTAGCCAATTAATCTGAATCCATCCCCTCTCTCATAGTTCAGGCCATAATCCATCGTACCCTTAAAGTACCTGAGCACATGTTTTGTTGCCACCCAATGCACTCTCCGAGGCTCCACCATAAACTGACTAAGAGAGTTGACAACAAAACAAAGATCTGGTTTGGTGTTGACTAGATACATCATTGAACCAATCAACTGACGATACAACGTGGGATCAACCAACTCTGAATCAGAAGAATGAAGCTTCTTCCTGTTGGTTATCATAGGAGTGGACATGGGCCTACAATCCTCCATTTGGAATCTCCTCAGAATGTCTACAACATATCTTCCTTGTCCCAGAAAGATGTGTCCAGGCTCCTGCCAAACATCCAATCCTAAGAAGTAGTGCATTAGACCAATGTCTTTCATCTCGAACTCTGAAGCAAGGCTCTCCTTGCACCCAACTATGAGTCTCTCATCCCCTGTAATGAAGAGATCATCCACATATAGCACAAGAATGCAAGGATCCTCTCCAACCACGATGTAATACAGGTTGGGATCTGTGTCACTCTTCTCGAAACCCATCTGCTACAAGTATGTATCTATCCTGGAATACCAAGCTCTAGGAGCTTGCTTCAACCCAAACAATGCCTTCTTCAGTCTACACAAATGAGAATCTCTCCCATGCACCTCAAATCCCCTGAGGCTGCTTAATGTACACCTCCTCCTTTATGAGACCATTCAAAAATGTGGTCCTCACATCCATCTGATAGATCTTCGAACCCATCTCTGCTGCAATGGAGATCACTGCCCTGATCGAGGTATATCTGGCAACTGGAGCGAGGGTCTCATCATAGTCTACACCCTCTACCTGTGAGAACCCTTGAGCTACAAATCGAGCTTTGAACTTCTCAATGCTGCCATCAACAACATACTTGATCTTGTAGAGCTACCTGGAAGTCACCACCGACTTCCCCTCAGGTTTCGGAACCACCTCCCAAACATCATTCTTCATGATGGAATTGTACTCTTCCACCATGGCGTATTTCCAAACTTGTTGACCTGCTGCCTCCTCAATAGTAGAAGGCTCGGACTCTCTGATGTTGCTCACCATCGCAAGATAGCTACAAAACCTCTTAGGAGGTTTACTCTCCCTCACAGTTTGCCTGGGATTCCCCACAAAACCCTGTGCTTCCTTCAAAGTGTCTTGAAGCCACTTGGGCTTCCTCTTCTTTGAAGTAGCACCATGTGGAGGGGACTCACCCTCCTCAATCCACCATCTGAAGGTTGTGTACCTGAAGATGATCTTGAGATCGTCTGAGAACCAGTAGACTAAGAAACAGTACCCTGTGAACCAGAAATTTGAGGACTAGTAATCTATGACCTTGTCACCAGTGGACCAGTAGTCCCTGAAGCAGGTGGTCCTAAACTCTGTGTCACTATGCTCTATGAAGGACTCACCTGTGTCTGAGGAGTTGACTACTCCCCCTGCTCCATATCTCATGACCTCCAGAAGGCTCTATCCTCCTCAAATCTAACATCCCTTCGCACAACTGTCTTCCTCAAAGAGGGGATGTATATGCAGAAAGCTTTCGAGGTCTCCCTATACCCAACAAAGATGCCCTTCTCTGCCGTGGGATCTAGCTTTGTCCTCTTCTTAGAAGGGACATGTGAATAGGTAAGGCACCCAAAAATCCTAAAGTGCCCAACCTCAAGCTTCTTTCCAGAGAAAGTCTCCTCAAGAGTCTTGTCCCCTAAGACTCTATGTGGACTCCGATTCTGCAGATAGACTGCAATGTTGCAAGCCTCAGCCCAAAGAAACAACGGTAGTCCCTGATCATGTAACATGGCTCTCGCAACCCCAACAATGGCCCTGTTCTTCCTCTCAACAACCCCATTCTGCTGTGGGTTGTAAGGAAATGTCACTTCTCTCTTAATGCCCTCCCTAGCACAAAAGTCACTGAACTCATTAGAGGTATACTCACCCCCATTATCAGATCTCAACAATTTGATTTTCTTCCCAGTTTGGTTCTCCACAAGAGCTTTGAACTCTTGGAACCGTTGGAAGACCTGTCCTTTGGTCTTCATGAAGAAAATCCAAGACTTCCGAGAGAAGTCATCAATGAAAGTGACATAATACAAAAATCCACTCAAAGAGGCAAAAGACATAGGACCACAACATCAGTATGAATCAGATCAAGAATACCTGCTACTCTGCTGTCACTTCATGGAAAAGCAGTCTTGGTGTACTTCCCAAGAGCTACTCTGTTATATTCTAGGAGCTACTCTGTTTCTTGGTCTCAATTCAGTGTAAATTTGGCTAGAGTTCTGCCTTGGAAAAACCACGTTGATTTTGAAAATGGAAGTTATAACACTGTGTGTTTCAGAACTGAAAGGTATTGTATTCTAAGTACATTTCAGGTTTCGTTGGTTTCTCTGGTCTCTATCTGGGCAGAGGACCGTCCTCTTTGCACTCTGTGAACTTGTCCAGGTCTCTCGGGTCTGGAGTATTGGAGCTCTCTTTAATTTCTTTAGTGGCACGAAGGGTTCTGCAAAGTATCTGTGCAGCTCAGCGATTTGATTTCTTTCAAGTGGTTAAAAGTCCTTATTGTCACCGGCTTATCATGGACTACAGGGAACTGAAGGAGATCAGAAAGGTGTTACGAAATCATGAAGAGTTCATTCAGACAAACAGAACATCAATCTTTTCAGCCACAACCAAAATTCATGAAAATGAACAACAGACAGTCAGTTAGGTTGCAACAATTATGAGCACTCTTGTTCAACAGAAGAGGCAAATAGCTGTCTTCGAGGCTGATTGTAATATGCTTTGAAATATGGTTATCAATATGAGCAAGGGAAACCAATCTGGAGCCTCGAATCAAGTGTAGTCTGTAAATTCCAACTGTGGAGGACCACAGGAAGATGAGACTGTGCATCGGCTAGCAGATAACATGGAAATAGCAAAACCAGAGTCGGATCCAGACAAAGCAGCAATGGAAAAAGCCGTCAGCTGACATGCATTTTGCCAATTAGTTATGTTTTATAAAGTTCTTAGTATACTAGGTGTTTTTTGTAGAATCTATACCACTCAGAATGCTGGGCAATTTTGCTTTTGGATATAATTAGGCTTTGTTACAGGCTGCTAGATAGTTAGGTAAATGGTTTTTGTATGTCAGTTTTGAAACAGACCTGGATGCAAGTGCTATGCAGCTCTGCTGCAGTCTTTTTTGATTAATATAAAATCTCCTAGTTATGGTTAATATATAAGAGAAAAATTGTTCAAGGAGAGAAGCACCACCCACAAGAGAATATTAGATTGGGCATTTGCTTCTCACCTACCATCGCGAACCATTTTTTTCTATATTTTGGCCACCTTGAGATGAGAAAGGGGTTTGAAAAAGGTTCCTCATCTTTTGCATGTTGCATGTTCAAGGGGTTCTTTTGGAAATTCAGAATTTTTAATTTCTGCTACATATGTTGGCTATGGGTTTATGTTATTGCTTTTCTCCATCATTGTTATGGCATTGACCAGGTATTTATCTACACTCATGTGGGTATGGTTATGATGGATGCAGGGAGCCTTTCTGTTACAGTGTTTTCAAGTGTGTATCTTGCTCCTTGATCTAACAAGTAGGTTAACAAGGAGGCCTTGACGCATAGCTCTTTCCTTGTTCCAACAAGGAGGTTAGCAAGGAGACTGTGTTCTAAGAGTAGCCAACATAGTATTTGAGGTTGTACTAGCAAGGTTCCTTACAGAGGTCTTTAGTTGACATTTCTTTAATGTCTGTGAGTAGCCAGCAAGGTAGCAATGGGTTAGCCTATGGCTTTTCCTTGATCGAGGCTAGCAAGGTTTTCTGTTGTAATTATTTTTTGTCTATGTTGCATTGGTTTTCGGGACGGGGAACGGCGGGGACAGGGGGGCGCGTCCCCGGGACGGCTAGAGCGCACCCCCAAATTTTTCAGGGGACAGCGGGTTGGGGACGGCAATAATATATATATATATATATATATATATATATATATAAATTTTAAAATTCATCATAAACTTTTGTAGTTGTTTCAAGCTTGTAAGCATAACAAGCTACACTATATAGTATTATGCACAACCCTTACACTTGCCAATTCTGAAAAATCTCAAGCAATTTAAAAAAGGGTCGAGTGGCATTGCATTATTGGCTGCTAGACAAAAGAAAAATGTAGTTTAGCTTTAGGAAACTTAAGTCAGAACTGTTTCTATAGCAGTTCTTCCTCATATTTCTTGTTAAGATGATTATGTTAAAGCATAAAGGGCATTCCCTTCTCAATAGGTTTTGCAGTTTTTTACGTCTGTGTTGAAAACCACTGTAAAACACTTTGGTTCTGTAAAGAGATTAGATTCATATTTCAGATTAAGAAGATGATTGAGTAGGAATTTATTCAAACATTTAGTACCCAATCGAAGTCACTACTATCTGATTGTTTTCACAATGCTTGAGGTTGGGATGGTGGAAGCACTAGACTTGAATGACTCTTGGAAATCCATGTACAATATGTAAAAGCTAAGATGACCAGAAAAATGAGAAGAACAAGAGCAGTAACCATAGGGATCAACCCTTTGAAATGTTGTATTTCCTGTTTTTTTTGACATGGAATCTTTGCTTGTTGTAATATTGTTACTGAAAATACAATATTTAAATCACCAAAAACCCAAATCGAAACCCATCATACAAAACCCATGTTTTGAGCTGCAACTTTTACAACAGATTTAGATTCAACGCAATACAAAAATAATGAATGGGAAAAATGATCTTAATGTCCAACCATCAATTTCCATGATTGTCGAGAATGAAGATATATGGCCGGAATATCCCTGAAATTTGCCCAGAAAATCCCTGAAATCTGTGCAGAAAATCCCTGAAATCTGTCGAGAACATCCCTGAAACCTGTTCAAAATGTTCCTGAAATCTGTTTGGAACGTCTTGGGGACGACCATCAAGTCCCCGAGTCTCCAATGGAGTCCCCAACAATTTGGGTAAGTTTCCTAAGGGTCCCCAAGTCCCTGGAACGCAAGAATGATGGGTACGCGGGTTTTTTTGGGGGGACGGGTCCCCGTGCAACATAGTTTTTTGTCCTTGTTCTTGTGATGTGGCTAGCTAGGATTTTGTAGCTGTAAATTGATGGAGATTGTGAGAGATACTCCTATAGCATATCATTCCTCTTGCAATGGGGTGGCATTTGAGTGGGAGTGCCTATGGCTGGATGGTGAATCTGTCCCTTTTTAATTGGTTTCACAGGTCATTGCTGTTAAAAGATAAGTTTTGAAGCTGGGGGTTGATTGTACTTTGTTACATCAGCTCTCAATTTTGAAGGAATTAATTGTAATATTGTAAACAGTTCATTTGAATTGTAGCCTTGTGTGTTAGATAGGACAAGGTTTGTATGCTCTTGAATATATTTATTTAGAATTATTACTGTTCAATTTGTTAGAAATCATTTTCTGAGCTGTTCATGAGGTTGTTGATGTGAGTTGTTTCAAGTAGTACCAGAGTAAGAGAAAATAACTGATGACCCCAGTCAAAAGACAGCATCAGGTATGCTACAGATTGGGCAAGTGCTAGACATGCCTTATAGCCCCCAAACTACAGTATACATAGGGCTGGTGTTCCTTTATTTTCTTGTGTGAGAAACTCATTACATTCACATAGTGATTTTAGAATTGGCAACAAACAACTTTTAGTTTATTTTGTTGAACTGTCAGTAATGAGTAGTTACTCATTATTGCTTCTATGAACATTTTTATTTTCTTCAGTTGTCATTTTTTGGCAATATTTGATGGTCAAGCAATTCATTCTGCTTCATAACTTTGGGTCGGGCATACAGTAACCATCCTTTTAGAAAACTTTAGCCACATCATTGAGGCAGTGAAATTTTAAGCTTGATGAATTTATTTGGCTATGATTCTTATCTAGTGCATAAAAAATAACTGGTTTTAAAATTGAAATGAATGAAGACTTTAGTCTCATTATCATAATGAATCATCTATTTTCTGACTATGAAATTTGTTTATTTTAAGCAATGGCAGTCCAAGCAGACAAAAGATCAACTCTCATCTTGAAATAATACTTGGCAATGCCCAACTGCAGCAATGGCTGTTTGCCAAGTGCGTAGCATTATCACAACAGTCCAATCAGCTCAGTGTTATGCGGATGTTTCCCTTCAGAAATCACAGGCTTTGGAATTAAACAATCTGAGGCAGGAAGAGTATTTTTCACAGGGAAAAGCATCATCCTGCTTGTCAGCAACAATGGTCAAATCCAATGAGCCTGAGGATACAGCGACATCTGAGTTGAGGACTTCAACTTCATCTGGGCCTTCACAAACTCATGAACTTGAATTATCTATTAGTGATGCCCATGCACTGGAATTAACTGGAGCTCCAGGAAGTAGTGTTGATGCACAGGTTATAAATTTGCAGGCATCTTTGGGAAGATCGGCAGATGTGATAGAAGAAGGTTCTATATCTAGTGCGGAGTCTGGAGAGTTGAGCCTTGTAGGACGGCCAATGAAAAGGATCAGGTCAAATGCATTGGTCTTCAACCCTGATGGAAATGAGACAGGCCTTGAAAATGAGCATTTGCAGTATAAATGCCCCTCTTTAAGAATTGACAATGGTGACATGGTAGTGGGACTAAATAACTCAGCTTCATCTTCTGACAAAGACTTGTCTTGGGCCCACAACAACAGCCCCATTGATTGGAAGCTAGCAATGTCATGGCAATCTACACCCAACCATTGTTCATCGGGACCATCATTATCACACCAACTGATTCATGGGGCTTTTAGCAAAGTCGGACAACAGGATTCTCAACTAAAACAGCCTACTTTGCTTTCCCATTTACTTTCTGTATCAAAATGCAAGGATGGTTCTGAATTTAGCAGGGGTACTATTACTTCCCCTGGTTTGGTGGGCTTGGAAAACCCATTTATGTATGGGAGGCCTAGTTATTTGCATAATACCTGCACATCAAGCAGTGAGTTAATAACCTACTGTTCAAATACAACCACCCATACCAGAGATGAGATAGCTCCAATCTCAACAGGCTTGTTGTATGGAAACATTTCAGAACCAGTGACATCACGTGATCATGAGGTATTTCAACAAAATCGGTCATCCATAGAGTTTGGGAAGATAAACTTGACCCATTGGCATTTACCTTTACTGGAAAATAGGCAGCATACTCCAAAAACAGATTTTCCAAATGGCATGTTTTTGGAAAATGTGAGCATAGATTTGCACCGTACATGCTCAGTTGAAGGAAAGAAAGCACAAGGCTTGAGGTTGTCACAAGGAAGCACGGAACTTGTTTCCAGTTCCAATGCCATCTTTGGACTGTCACTGGCACCGGTTTTTTCACCTATTCAACCAAATCCACACACAACAGAGTTCCCCATTGAAATGAAAACCAGCTCTGAAATACTGATGCAAAACTTAAAATCTTCTTCTTTTTCAGGCATGAATGCTCCTTTCCTGCCTTCCATTAAGCCAAGTGACAACTTACTGTATAGTTCAGGTCCTCCAACCAGCAACATTGGCGTGTCTAAGTCAGATCAAGGGCCTTCTATTGATTCTAGCTTTCAACCCAAAGGAGGGCAGCAATCTCCCTTGAGAAATGTTCTTAATTCTGCGAAGGACCACCCAAGCTTGATTTCAGATCTGAACTTGTCACTATTGGTGCATGGTGAAGCCCCTCCGTGTAGCAGTTCAGCACCACTTCATTCTTTTCCATTATCCTCGGAAAATTTTATTTCTGCTAATAATCTATCTGTGACTACGGGAGGAATGGGATTAGAGCTTTTAGGGATTTCAAATACATCTCCAAATTTTGGTGCACCCTCAATTGACTCAGACGATCATGATGTTCCTCCATTCATATCTGTAGTGATGGATGGTAGGTCTATTGGAGGAAGGGTCTGTCTTCAAAAACTCGATGGTTATGAAAGCTTTGCTCTTACCATATGGAACATGTTCAAGGACAACATTGCAGAGGATAGCATGGCTGCTTCTGGAGAAGGTTGCAATCTTTCTAATGCAATTCCAGGGTTTGTGATTGCTTATGAAGATGCAGAAGGTGACCTTCTTCTTGTTGGTGATCTGTCATGGAGGTAAATTGATTTTTGTCTGAGCATATTCTTTGGTCAGGGGTGGATATTTCTGATTATATATACTGAGGTGTTTCAGAAAACGTCATATGTGATAGCTAGACAGTTTTCACATGTACTGTTACAGCTGGAAACACCATTATCTATGACTAATTCAGAAATGTAGAGATGCAAATACCCTCTTTGTGTGTTGTGTTTTCTGTGTTCTATTTGGATAGGAAAGTATAGAATTTCGAGTGAATTATAAGCATTAACAGGATTACCTTATTGTTCTTTGAAAAAACCACTGGTCTTTGATGCTTCATCAGTTTACTTTTGTCAGTTAATCTGGATTCTTGAAAAAAATAGTTTTTAATGGTCTGGAAACTTTACTTCACAGGGATTTTGTTCGTGTAGCAAAGTGCATTAAAGTGGTACCAGCTAAGAAAAACAAAATGAAAGGTATTGATAAGTTCAATTGTTGTACACAAATTTTATTGCTGCAGAATTTTGACTATTTAGACTGCAGCTTTTCTAATCATTAGAAAATATATTTCCTAATATATAAATGTCCTAGTGATGATATTCGAACTTAATGATAGCATAAACAAGAAAACTTTTGCATGATTGCAGGAAGCTCATGAATATTCGTATCAATCTTGTTGTACACAAAAATTGGCACAAAAACATTTTTGACAGGCACTATCAGTCAGTCGACCAGTACGATATTTGCTTGCAAGCACTGCTCAGTTGCAAACCACATATTTTAATGTTTGGGGTTCTGTCGCTGAACATTAAGGTATGAAGTTTTACATGTTCCAGAAAATTGTCGCTAACAAGTTAGTGGGTGCTTTTGCCATGCAGTAAATAAAAATCAAAGCACATGTAATTGTCCTTAGTCATATGAGGAGGACAAGGGAAATGACGAACAAAAGGAGCATGTGCAAGCTAAAACTGTTCGCTTACAGGCGCCAAAATATTATTTGCCAGTCTTATACTGGCTCTGCTCAATATTGTACAGTTTATTTCCATAATGTTCCAAATCCTTTCTGTGTGTAAATTGTGTACCTTGTATTGGTCTGAGAATCTCTACGCATCAGCAATAAGGGAGGTGCTCTATCACAACTTCCATATGAATTTGCATAATAAATCAAAATTTCCTCCGTGTCAAAGTTTTATCTGGATTCACACAATATAACATCCAGATTTGTTCTTCTAAAGTTGCGCATATAGAAATATGACTATAATCTGAAGTGTAATTTAAATTTTACTTTATCTGTTAGTCTGATAGACATATTTGGTAAACTTTAGTCAACTGGCTGTTGATAGTGTTGAGCTTTGCAAACTCTTGGTTTGAATCAGGATGGAAATTCTCTCTTCAGACACCATCCAGAAGTGTATTTTGTTCAAGGTTAGGAAGAACCATTCCTCTATGCATTTAAAATAGATTTTTATTGGGTACAACTTTTGTCTTTTTATACATGTTAAAATAATCAGTAGAGGGCAATTGTTATCTGTAGTTTTAGAAATCAGCTTCCAGTTCGAAATTATTTTTCTTTCTTTTATTTTTAAAGAAGATTTTGTTGTATATGAAAAATTACAATTATGTTATAATATGAAAAGGCAGGTGGCATATGCTGATCTTCTTAAGTTTTATATAGTTCATCAGGATGAAAGCAACACGGAAAAGGAAAATTCGAATTGCCACAGATGATGTAATGCCATTAGAGGCACCAGAGCAGCAAGGAATTAATATCACTGCCCTTTTTGGCTCCCAATGCAAAAGTTAAGGCAGAACCCATGTCTAGTGGGGTCCGTCCAATCCTTTGGTTTCCCCATTTGTCAATCTACCCTCTTTATCTTCCATATCTTGTTTGGTAGATGGTGTGTAGTATAGTGGGAATCTTGTCATGCTTGGGATTTGGAGATTTCGTTTTGTGGTAGCTTTTGACATTATAACCTCTTCTTGGCCTTGCTTTGTTCTTTGATCTCTTGGAGGAATCTTTGTCAAGAGACACCCTAGTAGTAATACGTGGTGCATTACCCTCCTAAGCAGCGAGACTTCTTGTAAGGATTGAGCATTGCTCTTGAAAAAGATAACATTCATAGAAAGAATTGATATACAACCATGTTGGAGCACCACAAAATTCTATTGATTTCCAATGCTCAATTGCCCTATAGATAGGTGAGATAATACAAGATACCACCAACCCAATGTCGATAATACAAGATACCACCAACCCAATGTGTAGACAGTGGAGTATCATGGGCTATAAATCATGTACATGTACTTCGAGAAATATAATAAAATATACATCATAATGTGGGCTAGGGTGGCCATTAAGTGGAACTCAGATAATAAACTATACATCATATTGTGGGCTAGGGTGGCCCTTAAGTGGAACTCGAACATCCCCTCTTAATGGTCATCTCATTGACCATGACTCTAATTGTCATTTTGAATATCTCAAACTTATCCTTTTCCAATTGCTTGACGAGGATATTTCTGTTCTGAATATCTCAAACTTATCCTTTTCCAATCGCTTGACGAGGATATTTTCATTCTGAATATCTCAAACTTATCCTTTTCCAATTGCTTGACGAGGATATCCGTGGGACAACACCTCAACTCTTACCTTTTTTATTACCCCACATTCTTTGATGTAGTGACAACGAACCTAAATATGTTCGGTACATGTATGGTATATTGGATTACCTTTTTTATTACCCCACGTTCTTTGATGTAGTGACAATGAACCTAAATATGTTTGATACATGTGTGGTATATTGGGTTCTTTTGTTTTATTACCCCACGTTCTTTGATGTAGTGACAACGAACCTAAATATGTTTGGTACATGTATGGTATATTGGATTGTCTTTTTTATTACCCCACGTTTTTTATGTAGTGACAACGAACCTAAATATGTTTGGTACATGTATGGTATATTGGATTACCTTTTTTATTACACCACGGTCTTTGATATAGCGACAACGAACCTAAATATGTTTGGTACATGCATGGTATATTGGATTACCTTTTTTATTACCCCACGTTCTTTGATGTAGTGACAACAAAGCTAAATATGTTTGGTACATGTATGGTATATTGGATTACCTTTTTTATTACCCCGCGTTCTTTGATCTAGTGACAACGAACCTAAATATGTTTGGTACATGTATGGTATATTGGATTACCTTTTTTATTACGCCATGGTCTTTGATATAGTGACAGCGAACCTAAATATGTTTGGTACATGCATGGTATATTGGATCACCTTTTTTATTACCCCACGTTCTTTGATGTAGTGACAACGAACCTAAATATGTTTGGTACATGGATGGTATATTGGATTACCTTTTTTATTACCCCATGTTCTTTGATGTAGTGACAATGAACCTAAATATGTTTGGTATATTGGATTACCTTTTTTATTACCCCACATTCTTTGATGTAGTGACAACAAACCTAAATATGTGTGGTACATGTATGGTATATTGGATTCTTCATGATCCCAAGAGGAGTTAGAGATTGACCAAGTCTATCCATGATTGACTAAGAGAGAGTTTAGTCAAAATTTGTTGAAGTATGGACATGAAGATTTGATTGTTGCGTCAAAGGTGTATAACACAAAATTAGTGGTGCAAAATGCACATTGCAATGATCAACTTTCGATGTGGATCAAAGTGGCAACAATGCGGTGGTCAACTTTCGGTGAAGATCAAAATGGTGACATTGTAGTGGTCAACTTTCGATGTGGATCAAAGTGGCGATATTGTAGTGGTCAACTTTCGATGTGGATCAAAGTGGTGACATTGCAGTGGTTAACTTTCGATGCGGATCAAAGCAATGATTGGCGTTGTGTTGTGAACAAGGTAATATTCGTGCAATTTTGACATTGTGACTTGTTATTGCGGGATTTGTACTTATGCCAAAGCCCCAACACAAATCTCCAAATCCGCGTAACTACAGGATAACCCACCACTACCATCTTAAGTAGAAAATCCCCACGTTTCAGGGATGGATGAGGTCCAACCCAGGGGAGGCGTTTGTGGTAACCTCAAGGGATAAGATAGCAAGGATGTAGCCAAGTTTGGAGGACGCTCTCACTGGTTACCTAAGTCAATTGTCTATGTCTATGAAATTGAGGCAAAGAGAAGTGTTTTCGGTACCTTCCTGGAACAAGAACAATTGCAACATATATATATAGTGATTCCAAGTGCAAGTAACCAATATAAACCTCAGAGACAGTAAACAATGGAAATATATAATGGCTGATGGAAAATTGTAGCAAGATAACAGTTTATAACAACCAATAAAGTTTTGCAACAACCACAAGAAAATATATCAGAATTGAATGAAATTACAGTGTAAACTTAACATTTATCCAATAGATCAATTTCCAACTATACCAAGCAATTTCTGAGTTAGTTACACTAGTGTATGTAGCAAAATGAAGGAAATTGTATGGCTGTAGCAATGTTTTGCAACAACAACAACTAAATTAGTAGATTATGCTAAACTAGGGTCAGGAAAAGTTAGTAAAAAGTTTAGACAATAAAGTTTGAGAGTTTGTTTGATCAAATTCCTTCACAAGAGCAATCGTTTTGGGCAATGGGGTCATTTACAACAACAATATAACTTGGAGAAATAATGATGATAGTAATGTTTAAGGATAATGAGATGAAGTTTGAGGTGCTAGCACCTCAGGTCCTCAAGCTTCAAATCTCAAGAGATGAATTTTGCTAGAGAACAAGCTCTTTTGGGCTCTAGCGAATTCTTCTTCTTCCTTGGACTTTGAAATATATAACAAGAAGTTTCTAGAACAAAACTCCTAAAGTGGTAGCACTTAAGGGCTTTAGGAGCCTACTCTAGACAAGATTCTCTTGACAATTAAATAGGTGAAATGATCTAGAGAGAGGAGGAAGCACCTTATGCTCCTCTCTTAGGGTTTTAAGCAATCAATATCAAATTCTTCAATATGAACAAGTAAAATTTACCATAAACATTCAATGCATGAAATGAAAGTGCAGATTTTACTTACTTCACCAAGAATAATCAAGCACAAACCCTAGTTGCGGAATTTTCCACCAAAATAAGCCAAGAGAAGTCCTAAAACATGTTTTCCAAGAGATAGTGCATTAGTAAAGAGACCAATGTTGCCAATAGGGTGGAAATTTTAGATCCAAATCCTCTTGTGCGAGGAAAGTTATGATGAAAAATGAAAAGGCAAGGTCTTTATTTATACAAGACCTTGCAACAATAATTTGTCCATAATAGAAGAGGATCGACCCCTTTAATTTGCCTCTAAAACATATATAAATGAAAAATACATGAAATAAACCCTGGTAGGGTGAYRCCATGCCTCCAAGGCCACATGTCATGTCTCCAATGCTTAAGGGGGTGTCTCCTCARCCATGCCACATCAAGACACCTATGGATCCATCAAATYCTAGCCTCCAAAGATGATGTCAAGGCTAGAAGGGTGACATCGAAGCTAGGAAGGTGACATCATAGGCCTCCAAAGGCCACGTCTTGGTGCAAGAAGGGTGCAAGCTCATCGTCAGGTGATG
Organism: Picea engelmannii; assembly: GCA_009831015.1. Taxonomy (NCBI): domain Eukaryota; kingdom Viridiplantae; phylum Streptophyta; class Pinopsida; order Pinales; family Pinaceae; genus Picea; species Picea engelmannii. Next base: position 58,094 of record ML785612.1, on the reverse strand, counting down.
TCAAGGTGCCTCCAAAGGCAAYGTCYTCCATCCTCTGTGCACAAAAGCTCCATGGTGTTATACCTAGCCTATGGGCTTTCTRACCATGTGTGTGGCATAATGACTAGCCTRCTCAAAACCAAGCCCATCCGTCCATCGTCCAAGGTTCCAAGGATGTGAGAGCCATTGTTTGAGGGTGTTGAGTCATTGGATGACTCATTGCTCTTCATCGCACGTGCCAGAGTCCTGCAATGGGGCATAACATCTCAGGCACAACCCAAGATGTCCCTCAAAGAACCATGTTAGGGGCATTCAAAACAAAGCAGAATATAAGACAAAGTAAACCAATGTTCATAAGACACGTTAGTCCTTAAATCATGCAAAGTAAGTTGATGTTTTAGATAGAATCCATATAGAACAATTCACCCTATTATCCCTTTCAAGTATCACCCAAGCCCAAGACCTTGTGAAGGTTACCAAGTCTAAGTATGGGAGGGCCTTCATCCAACTCTATTAGGTGTGCCACCCGAACAATAAGTTACCCAAGTAGAGAGATAGGTCCCGAAAGTGACAAGGGAAAGTAAAAACCCATCAAGAGAAAGTGTGGGTATGATATAGTATCAAGCTTACTTCATGGCTTATAGTATCCATTTCTATGAGCGCCTTTGTAGAGGTGGCGCTTGTTCACTTGAGATACACTTGTTACTTTTTGCATTCCGAACCCCTTATTTTTCCTTTTGATACCTAATTATTATTTGCAAGTCCCTTTTATAAGGTTCAAGTTTCATTCCTTTATATTTTACTGGGTAATAGTCCTTTATAATTGGTGCATTCATTCGCATCCGGACAAGGTCTATTGCCATTAGAGGGGGTAGAGCTTGAGCTGGCCCGAGGCTTTTATGGTGGCCTTTATAATTTAACAATGATATATATATAGTAGTTGCATCATCCTTTGGGCCTTCAACCCATTATCATGAGAGAATGGGCCATAGCCGAAGTTTGGGATATATGAAAGGATTTATGATGGAAAATGTTAAGTATGATCAGGAGTGGAACGTTACCCTTGGGAGGGCCCCCCAACATTACCCTTTTTCCCTGGGCGGTGATAACAAAGGACTAGGGCACAAAAGATGACCACCAAGCTGAAACAAGACAACCACGACAATTTCTCAAGCAAGTGATCCACTATCCAACTTCAACCAAATATCCTTGTCTACATGCCCAATAAATTAAACACAACACCCAACATGAAGAAAGGACTAACCATACCTCATGGTGATGTTGACTTACCATGCCCCATAACCTAGGTTGCTTGAATGTGATGAGCCTTGGTTGATATGTGTTGGGAGGCAAATTAGTGGGGTTGCTGGGCTCTGTTGGTCAATTTGACTCTCGACACTCCATGTCTTCTACCCGTGGGCCTTGAGACATGATCTCCTTAGTTACACCTAGGCTGAGGGGGGTAACATGGCCCATTCATGCAAGGATACAATTTGGTTGCACTAATTTTTGTCGCACATGACGAGATGTTGATTTTGATCAAAGACACAACCAATCAATGTAGGCACGTTGGTGCAAATAAACAACCCAATGAAATGTACATGAAAGACCAACAATGATGAGGAATCATCTTCCTTCTATGTTTATCCTTATTCCTTGAAGTTTTGTACATTATGTAATTTAGATAATATGAATATATGAGAAACAAAGTGTTTCATATTCCTTAGCTAGATTATGTGTACCTGGTCATGACACTATACATTGATTGATTGCTTAAATAGTTGTCCTTGGTGGTTATACTAATTAGTTTCATGTTGTTCATATCTGGTTGTACATTCAAACTAAATTGATTTGTTTAATTCTATAGAGCAAATATTTATTTGATATATGCTTGTAAGTTGAACTCATCATAGCTAGTGTTGTGGTTGTGCTAATTTTCCCAATTCATTTCTTTTGGATCAAATTAGTATTAATTTGTTGTTTCACACATAATTGGATACATAACATATGGTAAAGACTCACTCTCAAATGAAGAAAGGGATGGAGAACAAATTGTAGAGTTGAATTGAATTGCTAGAGGAAGGAATTGCCAATCTTACTAGAAAAATCAAGCACAAGGATGTGAAAATGACTATTATCACTCAATGGGTGTAGATTTTGTTTGTCTCCATTGTAGGACCACATAGTGATATTCCCTAGAAATCTTGGAATCCATTCCTATATGAAATTGAGTAGTGGAGGTGGACAAGCTTTATGATCGAATTTGACACCCTATCTTCAAGTGTAAACCAAGGCATAATTTGTTCTATAAGATGGGTGGAGGGATGTTCCATGTCTTGGTCAATTGCTAGGGCAACTCAATTTATATTATGAAATGTAACAATAGATGAAGACAATGTTGCCTTTATAAAGCTACATATGAGCACAAAAGCTTTGTTATGGTGGAGAATTTGTAAGATTATAGATAGGGACTCAATGCCACTTGTGGGATGAGTTCAAGAGCACTATAAAGGATAAATTCTCTCATAGACTATTGGAAGGACCAACAATAGTAGTGGTAGTTCCTATGATAAAAGTCCAACCAAAGGATTGATGCCTACATCCAAAAATTTAACCACTATACAATTAGACTTAAAGTGATGGACAAAGAATGGAGTCGACGATCAAGTTCATTGATGATTAAATCACACAATTTTAGAAAGAGCTTTAGACGTTAGACTTTCATTCTCTAGAAGATGTTTGTTGCAACGTGAGAATAACAGAGGCTATGAGTAGTGGGAGTACGCGAGATAACATTGATGGCATTAATTCTAGTGAAGGAAAGAATGTTGCAAAAGATGGTGTGACCGACAAACCATTCAACAAGGTTAGACGATAGAAGTCTATGTCCAAGCCCTCAAAAGGACAAAGCACATCAAAGAAGAATGACTCTTTTCACAACTATTGTGAGAGCAAAGGACATGTGAAATATGATTATTGGAGATTGCATTAGGAGAAGCATTGGAAGTCTACCACGACATAGTAGGGAGAAAAATATATACCAGTGCCACGATAGAAGGCATTTCATTAACGAATTGTTGTTGTGTTGAGTTGAATGGTGATATCAATTCAAGGAGGAATATTAGGGTGTTGGCGGGGTATTCATTAATTCATTTCTTAGGACGAATAAAACCCAATGAGTGTGGGATCTATCTTTAGTTCTACTTATTGGAGGGAAGGTGAGAACATCTTTATTGTCTAGTGGTTTATTTGCTCATCTACCTCACGTCATTCTTGGAGCTAATCAATGCTAAAGCTAGCCAAGAAATGCACTCATTGGGTGTTACCAACGTTCAATACTTCCCTCGCTCTACGACGAGTGAGGTCCAAATGAGAAATTATGCAACCTAGTCGTTTAGAGCATGAGAAAATTTTCTCCATTAAGACCCAAATAAAGATGCTTATGATCGCCGCTTTTTACACCACTAATCAACAAAACCTCATTTCACACAAAGTACTAAGAAAACACAATTTACTTGCAATCGCACATTTCAAACCCTATTTCTTGGGTTGGCTTAGTATGAACAAGAATTTGTGCATTCAACACCTCTCAGTTACATTGATGAGGTGGAGTTCAATGTTCTATCGGACATATGTGGTGTCATTTTTTTGTTGATTTTTCACATGAGATGATATATAATCGATTGATTATTACAATGATGAGTGTTCCATACATAGATAACATATGGTGACCATCCATGAAAGGAAGTGTCCCTTGGATAATAAGTAACTATTTATTATTATTATTACTTATTATATATATTATTTAATAATCAATAATTATATTATTAATTATTAATCTAGGAGAATGTCTTCTCAATGTTGTTCAGACATCCACACTCCCTCTCAATGAGGGAGACATTCCACATCATACCAATTTTTTCTCTGAAGTATACAAACTTCGCCCTAAACTCATGACACCTGTCTATTAGTCCTTGGAGATGTCTCTCTCCCATATGAATAGAAGGGAAACTCCCCTTGTGACTCTCCCTCTGAGCCAACTGACTCTCTCTGAGATCAAGTTCATTCCGGGTCCACATGTGATAGCATCTAGCATCTTGAGTCTTTATCATTCCTTGTCAAATCACCATGACTAGGACAAAGTCCACACCAGGGTCGTTCACCACAGGTACACCCCTGTGAGTGAATGTTAGCCCGATGCTAATTGAAACATGGAAAGCACCTCAAGCACCTCGAGTCCATATTATTCCTTGTCATGATCAAGGAAGGGCTATGCTTGGGCCCATTTACCACAAGTACACCTTTATGATAAATGCATCCTATCTCCCTTGGTTTGCAGCTCAATCTAGGAGAAGGTCCACCCGATGCTTACTCGAGACATTGTAGCAAAGGGTATGTCACACATGGCACTCTCATGTGGACTTCTAGAGGCTACTCCCTCTAGAAACATTAGGGTCAACTCCCCATAGTGTGTGACGTCAAGGTGAACTCCCTTGACGTGTCCTCATGTGCTCTCCACAAGGGACATTGGGATATAATCCCAAACCCACTTATCCCTCTCGGATAAGTGTCCTCACAGATCAATTCAACTCAGTCACAGAGGAGTAGGATCTGGACTTTTAGAGGCTACTACCTCTAGAAACACTAGGGTCAACTCCCCATAGTGTGTCGCGTCAAGGTCAACTCCCTTGACGTGTCCTCGTGTGCTCTCCACAAGGGATGTGTCCTCATGTACTCTCCACAAGGGACGCTGGGCTATAATCCCAAACTCACTTATCCCTCTCGGATAAGTCTCCTCACAGATCAACTCAATTAAGTCACAGAGGAGTATGATTTGGAGAATGTCTTAGGAAGATGCAAACATTAACACTCCCTCTCAGCGAGGGAGGCATACTCTTCCATGCCAAGTCTACCATGGAAGTACTCGAACTTCATCCTAGTAAGGGGTTTGGTAAGAAAATCGACAACCTACTCATCTGTAGGAAGGTACTGCACCAATACTGCCTCCCTGTACACCATGTATCAGATGCAATGGTACTTGATCTCAATGTGTTTCGATTTGTCATGAAACACTGGATTCTCTGAGAGCTTCACACAACTATGGTTATCACAATGAATAACGGTGGAATCTAACACATGTCCAAATAAATCTACAAGGAGCTTATGAAGCCACACTCAATGCAATGTACTCCTCTTTTTCGGTGCTCAAAGCCACAAAAGTATTTTTCCCGCTACACCAGGAAACCATGGAAGATTCCAAAGTGAAGCAACACCCGAAGGTGCTCTTTTTGTCCACTGCGCTCCTTTCCCAATCAGAGTTAGTATATCCTTGCAATCTCATGTCGATACTAGAATTATATCTTAGACGATGTCCAACTGTGCCTTGCAGGTATCTCAACACATGCTTCACAACAATCCAGTGTCTTTGTCTCGAATGACTCATAAAAAGGCTAAGTGCACTCACTGCATATCAAATATCTGGTATGGTGTTTATTAGATAGATCAACGATCCAATCAGTTGTCTGTACAGGGTCGGATCAATCTCGTCGGAATTAGAAGAAGACGCACTTAGTTTCTTCATATTCATCACCATTGGTGTAGCCATGGGCTTATAGTTCAACATCTCGAACTTCTTTAATATATCAATTGTGTAGTTCCCCTGACTCAGGAAGATCTCATCAGTTCTCTACCACACCTCTAGTCCCAAGAAGTAGTGCATCATACCAAGGTCCTTCATCTCAAACTCAGAGGCCAACACATGCTTTCATTCAACAATAAGGCTCTCTATACTGGTGAGGAATAAATCCTCAACGTAGAGGACCAAAATCAGGGACTCACCACTAACAATCTTGTAGTACATGTTGGGATCAACAACACTTTTGTTGAAGCCCAAACTCATCAAGTGTCCATCAATCCTCACATACCAATTTCGAGGTGCCTGCTTGAGTCCATACATGGCCTTCTTCACCCTGCACACATGAGACTCCTCATGTATCACGAAACCATCTGGCTTCTGGATGTATACTTCTTCCTCAATCTCTCCATTGAGAAAGGTTGTCTTCACATCCATCTGATGTAGTCTTCAACCCATGGATGATGTAAGGTAAATAATCATCTGGATAGAAGTGTATCGAGCAACATGAGCAAATGTCTCCTCATAATATATTCTCCCCACCTGAGAGAATCCTCTAGCAACAAATCTCTCTGTATGCTTCTCGATGATCCTGTTAGCTATGTGTTTGATCTTATAAATCCACTTGGACACTACAGACTTCCCCTTAGGTCTCATAACAATATCCCACACATCATTCTTCATGATGGACTGATACTCCTCCATCATGTAATCTCTCCATACTGGTTGACTAGATGCCTCCTCACAACATGAAGGCTCAAAATCAATGATGTGGCTCATAGCTGCGACATAAAATGAATATCTCTGAGGTTTCTTGCTCTCTCGGAAGGTACCACGAGGAGATGCATGCCCTTCCTTCTGCAGAATCTGACGAGCCCATGGGAGCCAATGTATCTCCTCGTGCATATACCCCAAGACATGACCTACTGCAATATCTCTGGGAACATCAACTGGAGCTACAAGATCAACGAGATCAATTGGATCAATAGGCTCAACTGTCTCCCTCTGAACTGCTGGAGGGTGAGGGGGAGAAGGCACCATCTCTTCCTATCTCTCACAATCGATATCCATGTGAGATCCTCTAGATCTCCTAAAGGGTACTTCCTCCTCAAAGGCAACATCTCTGCTCACCTCAATCTGTCACTGACCAGGATGTAGATCCAATATGCCTTTGAAGACTCATTGTACCTGACAAATGTACCCTTTCTTCCTGAAGGGTCTAGCTTGGTCCTTTTCTCCTTGGGTACATGAATGTATACTGAACACCCAAATATCCTGAAGTGTCCAACCTCATGCTTCACTCATGAATTGTGTACATACTAGACATCTTGTGGTTCCCTTGTGGAACACATGTCTAAGACATATATATCGAGGTTCCCTCATGGAACCAAGCGTCTTCTCTAGAACACATCGAGGTTCCCTCATGGGAGCCAATGTACCCCAAGACATATCGAGGTTTCCTCGTGAAACCAATGTCTTGGTTCCTTCATGTGACTATTTCAATCACGTCAGTATGAATTCCACATCCCCCCTACTAGTCCACATAGGACCCTCTGGGGAGAATGTCTCACGATGTTTCCTCAAACATCAACASATTGAAAAAATCTTCATTTGATCTTGACTAAGAGGGTTTGTCACTGCTTCTCACTTCAAAGGAAGTCTACARTGATCACATTAATTTTCCAATTCGAGGAAGTGTAAGMGACCACCTCTAAACCTTGTAGAAAACAAGAGGAATTCTAAGATACAGATGYGCTACCACAACGATGTAATGGTTCCCTCTACAATCTCGTGTGRCTTATTTTCACTGCTCAACCTTACACTTGTTTTTCATAGGAAAATGTTGCCTCCACATGTAATAAGTAGATTTTCCTATTGAACGTTTACTTTCTGCAGYGGAAAAATGCAGAGCAAACGATTCACTGTCTTAACTCTTGGAACTTTGAAATTTTGTCTCCCTCGAAACAAAGATTCCATTAATTTTGTTAAAAGTGGCATTACATGCACCTCACAAACAAAAAGCTTCTTGATCTTGGACATAAACAAAATAACTTTAGGCTGAATATTGGAGAGTTATTTCTGCACAACGCCAACCTACTCTGTATATGCACGTAGCCTTTGTTTTTCATGCACATTTCATAGGTGGGACTACAACATCCACAAAAAAASAGGGATAACTCCAAGTTGGAGTCCAAGCAATCCAAGTTGAGCCTTTGGTGCAACTATGTGTCCATGGAAACCCATTGCAATCTCAAGTTCACCACCAAGCGCAATACCATCAATAGAGACAAGTGATGGTTTATTTACACCTTCAAACAATTCAGTTATGAATCTGACTAAAACGTCTGTTAATTTAGACTCTTCTCCTTCACATAAGCATCCACATGATCGATACTCACCCGCCAATTCATAATTTTGACTTCACCAGGTTACATATGCTCATAATGGTTCTCATCACTGTATTGTCCATTTGTCATTTGAGTCTCCCAACAACATGGGATTCTTCGGTGAGCCGAGTGCAAAGAGGAATTTCTTCAAAACATGAGCCTTTCATTCAGAGGAACTGGCCTCGAATATTTCTCATAAGTGTGCCTCTCATTCCCGCACTTCCATGGAAAGTAATATTCTTTAACTTTGCATTTATTGAGGGGAATTGGCAGATGGACGCAACTTCTACCATCTCCTCCTATGAGACAATCTGCTTCTTCAGAGCAATTTCTTCTGGGCGGGGGAGCAATTTCTTCTGCTCCACCTTCCACTGATATATTTTTGCAGTGCATTAACTTATTCCCTGCTTCCAACATTAGTTGGTCTCTGAAATATTACGCCATCGACCATATTTTGGTCTCAACAACTTATTAGATCCACATATGCATCACACTCACAATAACATAGACTAATGGAAAAACAAGGGCTAATCACAATACTGCAAACACATCATAACAACAATTCACTCACTCAGACTATCTACTCTATTCTTAATCTTCGTTTCCATTTTCTTGGGCCCTCCCTTGATGGAGTGATGCAAACCCCCACCCACTCCTTGGGGTTTGTGTGACCTCCCAGTCTAGGATCGATCAAACTCTGGAGCTGGATCAGCTTGCAGGATCCTGCTGAGCCCTAAAAACCAATTACATAGGTCCTTTACCTTCCTC
>ML785612.1:0-49285 GCA_009831015.1 Picea engelmannii | reverse complement strand
TGGGGGGGGGGGCGGCGAAGCACTAACGATCCTTACAAGGGACAGTGGGCCAAAACCGTGAGCCAAATCTCCAATCTCTAAAGAACTCAGGACTTCGGAGCTCCCGAGCTTCGGGAGTCTCAACAAAACAATATCACGTTCCTCCCAAACGTCGAAGTGGCTATGCGTCGAATGAAAACACAGATCAACGGTCCACAGGACCCGTTGAAATCCACAACGGGGAATGAGTTCGGGACTTCGGGCTTCGACGGTTTCTTTTTTCGCTCCAACGTGCTATTCTCCTAGAGTGCCAAATGTCAAATCCATTGATCGGAAGACTCCTATTCCACCACCATATCAACGATCTATACCCGCTTCGCAACTTTGGGCTTTGGGGCTTTTCAAAAAACACCTCTCCACAAATTTCCCGGAGTGTCGAATCAACAAATACACACAAGTAACAAATCGACGAACCTCACACTCCGACAGATGGACGGTTCATATTTATTTCGGTCTTTGGGAGTTTGGGCATCCACACAACACAACACAACCCCTTGTATCTCCTGAACATCGAAATACCAAAAGATCTCTCCTTCCTCCACGTGTCCCCTTCTTGATCGACGACTGGGATGAGTTTCTCTCTTCGGGACTTCGGGAGATTGTCAAATATTCACCCTAGTGCCTCTTTCCTCTTGAAGGGCTGGTCTTCTGAAATCAATGATCCACTGACACGTGTCCACGACGATCAACGCTCCAGATGGGTTTTGGGTTTTCGGGACTTCGGGGATTCTGCCTCCTTTACCCTCCTTGAACGAAACCCTCTGAATGGCGAAGTCCGAAGGACTTCGAGACTTAACACACACACAAATCCTCACAATATAACATTTGTAAAATGTTATTTCTTCCCCCCAAATGGATCTTGTCCGTCTGTTTTTTAAACACACCAAAATCGCTCCTCCAAAGGAATTTCACTGCTACTTCTCCTGAGCCTTTATACTTGAAGAGTTTTGAATCCTGGCGCACACTTTTCTCTGTTTCCCCTGATATTTAATTCTTGAAGGACTTCCGGTGTGCACTCCTTGCACTCGCCTTCCTTAGAAATTTTTTGACACTTCTCTAAGTGTCGGCCTTGTGCACTCCTTGCACAGGTCTTTCTCAGAGAACTTATACTCAATGAGTATACGTTCACACCTTGCACTATCTCTATAAAACTTTACTCTATCCCTCCTGAGATTTTAAGTCTGTCAACAACTCTAGCCTACACACTCCTTACATGGGCACTGTGTGTTCCTTAACCAAATATTTCAGAAGAGAAACAACTGAAAATTATACAAATCTCAAAGATTCATTCACAGAAACATAAACACACATATATAAAACACCATAACGCATAAATAGAACTTCATTCAATCACTTAGATTAGAAAAAAAACTCAGGAATTGAAGTAAATCTACCTACTCTTATATTCAAATAAAGAGTATATACACAGAGTTCTTGCAATCTTCTTATGTTCTACAACAAGAATACAATGAGCTTCAACAACTCCAACAACCTAACTTCATCCCGGTTCAACAATAACAACAACAACCCTCTAAAATGGCATAATTTTAAAGTTTTATACATGAAGGGGCTTCTCGAGCCTTCTCTTCTGACTACCTACTACTATCACATCGAAATCAAGTATCCTACTCCTAGGCTAGCTATGAATTCATGACCGTTTACAATATGGATAAGGATCGATGCTCAACATCTGTACAATCTCTCTATACATTAAAGAAATTACAATCCACTAGGATCTCCTGAAACGACTTCAGCCTCCAAACATTAAAGATCATTTATTACATCCTTTTTCATAAATTCAAAAGTTAAAAAGGTGCTTCCTCCTTTGAGAATCCAAATCATTGTTCATGTACGTGCTAGATGATGCTCTGTCCTCCTATCTAGCCTCCTTTTAATGATGAGGGCGATGCTCCTGCATCATACTCCTCAGGACAAAATATTCATGGACTCATGTCCATGAGCTCCCACACTGTCTTTCCATGTTTCTGAATGTCAGGTTCAGTTAGCCAACTGGCATCTTCTGTTGGTTGGTCTTTCCACTTCACCAGGTATTCAAAATAAGTCTTCCTCCTGGTCTTATTGCCAATCCTTTGAACTAGAATTTTCTCCATTTGTGGTTTTTCTGCTGTGGGCATCTGCTTCTCCCACTGGATCTCCCTCTGATCACCTGATGACCTGATTCTCCTGTATCATCCATCCTGTAAGGGTACAGGTCTGCAACATTGAATATTGGTGATATTCCAACATTTTCTGGCAGCTCAATTTCATAAGCGTTGGAAGCAAATTTTATGAGGATTTTGCACGGTCCTATCTTCTTCATCTTTAATTTGTTATATGTTCCCATTGGGAACCTTTCCTTCCTCATGTTAGCGCTCTGTAATTTGCCCAAGGCTGAAAGGCAATCGCAGAGGAAACATCAAAACCGCTTCGAGTCTTGGATCTAGCCCTCCAAGACTCAGAGAGGGATCTCTCTGTCTAATATAGCTTTGTTTGAGGAGGTATTAGGCTAGTTATGAAAACAATGGGCTTTGTTGTAAAAAGGGTTTATAAATTGGTTGAGACAGTTTACACATCCATTGGGCTATGGGGTCTGTAATTAATTAGGAATGAAATACAGCCATAAACGAGGAAAGGTGACTTCCACAGGGCGAGGTGATAAACCCACTAGATCTTTTGCAGCTTAAATGATGGACAGAAGAAAGGGTGAGAAGGATAAATTCGACTAAGAAGCAATCAAGAATTCCTTAATCGAAAACATCAGAAGATAAACATGTAAATCTTTAAGAATCGGAAACAGGGTATCAGAGATAAATCCTGAGACATAACGCTATTCATAAAGATTAGATTCAGAAAACAAAGTGGTTACAGAGAAAGAAAACATTTAACTGAGAAAATCACATCACCAGTGAACATACGCAAGAATCCTGTAAAGTGCCTTCCTTTCATTAATGGCAGATCTATTAGAAAGGTTACAACTTGATAGCCACAGGGCGTGAAGATCCAACCCTTTTTCATCCAAATCATCTCAATAAATAAGATAGATCATCCCAACAAGTTTCGCGAGACGGTTTAACCGCCTCGGCCAAAAATAGCCACCACTCCCACGAAATTCAGAGTTTTCTGCCATGAAAAATGGACTGTTTTTCTGCGAAACAGGGGTTCGATCAGGCGTGATTCTCTATTCAATGATGACACCTGGGAGAAAACTGAAAGAGGTTATTGTATATGGGCATGTGCTGGACAAAAACCTCTTTCGGTTTCGCTGAATTCGTCCCCAGCTGGCCGTGACAGCTCCTGAAAAATCGGGACTGAAACGGAAAATTTAAAATCTGGAAAAATAGGCCTCGAAGATGTCTTCGACTCTCCCGCCTCGTAGATCTGTTGCAAAAACTGAAAAAGGGTTTTGTTCCTCAGCCTGTACTGAGCAAAAACCTCTCTCGGATTTTTAAAATCCATCTCCGTTTGCCCAAAAACTGACCTGGAGGGTGACGTGGTAAATTAGGCAAAAAATGGTAAAATTGTGCATAAATGGTTTTTTGGCGGGAAAAAGGTATTCCAGACCCCCCCTCGTTAAACGTAGACCGCCCGGGGGGGTCTGGAATTGAACCTGGGTCGTTGATCTCGGTACTCATATCCGGGCCGTTCAGATTAGCATCGGGTTTATTTCAATTCCGGACCCCCCTTCGTTAAATTCCGGAAGGTGGGGGGGGGCTCCGAAATTATTTGTGCGTGTTGATTAAGTTTAGGGTATGGTAGATGGGGGGTGGGGTAAAGGAAAATGAGTGGGAGTATAAGGTGGTAGTGGATGGTGAGGTGGGGAGGGCGGGGAGTGACGTGAGGAGGAGTTGGGTAGTGGATGGTGAGGTGGGATGACGTAAGGTGAGGGGACTTGAGTGGAGTGACGTAGGGGGTACGAGTGGGGTAGTGTAGGGTACTTAGGGTAGTTTGTTATGTTTTTTAATTTTTTTGTTTTTTAATATTATATGTTTGTTATTACGTTTTTCTTTTTATTTTTGTTTAAATGTTTATATAATTTGTATTATATATATTATGTTTTAGTCATTATGTTTTATATTATTTTGTTTTATTTTTATTTGTTTGTATTTAATATATATTCTATTACTTTTTGTATTTTTTAATGTTTTTAATATTTTGTGTTTATTTAATTTTTTTATAATTGTTTTTTATATATGTTTTTTATTTTTTATTTTGCTTTTAAATTTAATTGTTTTATTTTAATTTAAAACTAACCCTAACTTTTAACTTAGCTACTAACCTAGATACTAACCTAGGTTCTTAACTTAATTAATAATTAATTAACCAAAAATTGATTAATGATTAATTAATTATTAAATAGTCATTTATTAATCAATTTTAACCTAGACTAACCTTATTGCTATTCTTTTGTTCATCCTAAGTCCATTTATGCAGGGATGGAAGGCGGGAAAAGTAGTCGATGGGGCAACAGGACAAGGGAGTGAGGGCGCAGCGTGGATGAATGATGTAATAGGATGATAGGGGATTGAACGACAAGAATGGAGGGAGGAAAGCGGAATCACCTGAGCCATACTTCGTCACCGGGAGAGATGCCAAATCAACAGTCGAAGAATCGACTCGCCTATAATTATAGGACCCTAACACCTCATATGTGCTAAAAATTTATCTCCAACTTTGAAATGAACCTTTCTTCTTCTCTAATCAATTCGACTCTTGTACTTCTGGCTGCTATCCTGTAACTGTCCCTTTATATGATCATGAAGTTTCTGCATTTCTACACAAAGTATTCCGCTCCTACACTTCAAAACTCATCATGTCCCAAAGTTATTAACTCTTAAATTCCTCTCGGATTCATTCCGTACACTATCTAAAATAGAATCTTTCTAGTGCTTATGTTCGATGAATCATTATAAGCAAACTCCGCTTGAGACAAAATTTGATCCCACTGATGGTGATGTTCAGTGACCAAACTCCTCAACAAATTTCTCAAACTTCTATTTACTACCTCAGTCTGTTTGTTTGCCTGAGGGTGATATGATGAACTGAAGGACAAGTTTGTCCCCAACTTCTTCCACAGAGTCCTCCAAAAGTGTATGAATTTGGTATCTCTGTACGAATTTGGTATCTTTGTCTGAGACTATACTTATGGGAAAGCCATGTAATCTCACAACCTCCTTGAAAAATAAATTGGTTATGTAAGTAGAATCGCTAGTTTTCTGGCATGGTATGAAATGTGCCATTTTTTAGAACTTGTCAACCACTACAAATATGGAGTCACTCCCCCTCTGGGTTCTTGGTAATCCCAACACAAAATCCATGCTTATGGCATCCCACAGTCTGTCTGGAATAGGCAATGGCTGATACATACCCATGTTTTGTTGTTTCCCTTTTGCATACTGGAAGACTCTACATTTGTCCACGGATTTCTTCTCGTCGGACCTCATACCTGGCCAATGGTATAAGTCTTATCATGGCCGAAGTGTCCATCCAATCCCCCACTGTGCTTTTGTTTCAACAAATTGTCTCTCATTGAGCATTTCAGCATACATAATTGGCTTTCTTTGAACAACAATCCATCTTGGATCAAATACTCCATCCACTGACTTATGTCCCTTAGCAAAGGGTTTTCACATGCTTCGCAAGCCTCCTTGAAATATGGATATTCTCGATACATCCCTTTAAGGTGTTCAAACCCTAAGGTATTCACTTGGAATTCCTGCATAATCAGACATTTCTTGCTCAAAGCATCAACAACTTTGTTAGCACTACTACTAATGTGCTTAAAAGCAAAAGTAAAATTCTGCATGAATTCTACCCATTTAACATGTGTTTGGTTCAACTTCTCTTGTCTGGTTATGAACTATAAAGCCTGATTGTCACTGTACAAGACAAACTCCTTCGGAATAAGGTAATGCCTCCATTTTTTTAGATCTTGTATTACAACATAAAACTCCTTGTCATACATTGAGTACTTCCTCTTAGTGTCATTCAAATTCTCACTGAAATAAGCAACAATCTTATTGTCTTGGCTCAAGACTGCACCAATAACTACTCCACTGACATCACATCTCACCTGAAATGTCTTCTTGAAATATGGAAAAACTAGAATCGGTCGTTATGTGATATTCTCTTTCAATACTCTGAAGCCTTCTTCAGCTTCTACTGTCCAATTAAAATATCGATGATTTTTATTTATGGTGTCCAATATGGGTGCACAAATGTTACTGAAATTCCTGATGAATTTCCCATAAAAACTTCTTACCTCAAACATGCTTCTTGGAGAAGGCCATTCTTTGATTTCCCTCACCTTCTCTGGATCCATATTCAACTCATTTGAAGAGATCAAAAAACCCAAGTATATGAGTTATGTCTTCATGAAATAATATTCCTTCATATTTATCAACAATTTTTCCTGCTGCAACCTCCTCAACACTAGTTTCAAGTGTCTCAAATGTTCTCCTTCAGTGTTACTGAAAAATAAAATATCATCCAAATACACAATTACAAACTTACCAATGAAATCTTTGAGTACCTCATTCATTAATCTCATGAATGTGCTCATGGAATTTCTTAAGCCAAATGGCATAACAAGGCACTCATACAATCCTTCATTTGTTTTGAATGATGTGTTCCATTCATCGCCTTCTCTCATTCTTATCTGATGATAGCCACTTTTCAAGTCTATCTTGGAAAAATAATTTGCTCCACTCAAGCAATCCATCAAATCATCCATTCTAGGTAAAGAGAATCGATACCTGATGGTTATCTTGTTGATGGCTCTTGAATCTGTGCACATTCTCCATCCTCCATCTTTTTTTGGAATTAACACAGTTGGTACTACACATGGACTCAAGCTTTCTCTGACCAAACCTTTATCCAACAATTCTCGACCCTGATTCTTGACCTCTTCACTCTCTTGAGGTGTCAACCTATACGTTGATTTATTTGGAAAACTTGCTCCTTGAATAAGGTCATTGTGATGACTGATACTCCTTATGGGTGGTAAAGAGAGAGGTAACTCATCCACCATGATGTCGGCAAACTCATACAACAATTCCTGAATTTATACAGGAAGATCATCCATAGAAGTGCTCGTAAGGATGACTCTTGGTTTTCTGACCACAACAAATTTCATCTCTTGTTCTCTTGTTCTTCTCTATATCTATAGCTTTTTCTGGTAGAGTTTTAGTTGTTACATCCAAGAGGTCATCTTCTTCAAGAGTGACTAGAAGCTTTGATTTCCAGGGGTTGAAGTTGCTTGCTCCATCAAGCCTATCTTCTACTAATGTTCATTTCTTCATTTCATTGGTTTCTTCAATTTCTTGTTGACTGGATTTTGAAAACCTAATGATTAGGTTAAATTAGCAACCTTGGATTATATTGGACTTATGACTTCCCACAATCAAATAAATATGCTTGTTGATTCAGGAGAACATTTCTTCAGAAAACCAGAATTGATATTCTGCAGGAAATTTCGGCACCCTAGAAACCCTACGGCCAAAAATCAAAATTTCTCGGAATTTCGTTTTGAGAGATTCTGGAGATGCACTGGAAGAGGATGTACGCTTCTAAGCCAAAAATAGCCCCAACTTCCAAGTATGAAGGGATGAATCACCACTGAAAAGGAGGTCGTACGAAATTTTATGGAAACCCTAGGAGGGTCGTACGGTTCTGCAAAGGGTGTGTTGAGACTTGGTGGATGCTTGTGCAATGGGTTCTTTCAAGACCTATGCTATGATACCATGTTGATTTTTCAATGTATTAGGTTAAGCATGAAGTTCATTCCATTTTATCATTTAACCATAACCATAAATGTTGCAGCAACCAAGATCATAAGAAGAAGCACCATGCACAAGAACACAAAATGTATCATGGGAAACCCTTCTCAACAAGGGAAGAAAACCCATCCAAATCATTTGCTATATTCTTCAATAGAAATACCTTCACCACCAAGAAAGACCTAGCACACAAGAGGGTTCTCAAACCCTAGAACTCTAGTGCCCAAGAGAGGTGCACACCTTTTCCCAAAGAAGTGTACTTGCTGAAATTTCCAAACTCACAAGAAGGATATGATTCCACAATGGGGAATCTTCCTTTACTTATATTAGACTTATCCTATCAACCGAAGTGTCTATTGGCTCAACAGGGCCGACCTCACTAAGTCACAATATAATAATAATAATAATTATTATTATTATTATAATTAATATTAACCATATTAATTATCTTTTACATTTATTATTAATCACATTAAGGTGGGGCCAACCTATGACCTTTACATAAAAATTAGGGTTACATGCATGTCTGACTCTTGAACAACATATAGCAAAGGATCTTATACAACCACTAGTGCTCATCCACTAGGGTAACATCCATAGGGATGTCATATCTCTGGCTCACTGCATTACACAGAAGAACCAGATCTACACACGTTCACCTGTGCTCATCCACATACACGTCCACTCTACAGATCTTCTTTCCCACTACTTCACACAGGAGAATCATCTGGAGTTTTCTCATCAACTATTTTGCTTAGAGGAGGCTAACACATCATCTTCATTTATGTTCACATGACGATGCACCCAACACTTTGGGATTTCACACGTTCACCTTGTCCTCAGCCACAGGAACATCCAACTCATCAGATTGCCTTTCCCACTGGATAATCATCTGGAGTTCTTCTCACTCTTTGAATGGAGGAGGTCATCTCTACGTTCCTAAATCTTTCTCAGGAAGGAACCATGTACCCTTATTAGGGGTTTTCTCTCAGGTTTGTAAGATGAGAGAAAGACTTCACATAGCCACAATGATCCACACCTAACAAGTTTGTAAGCTGGAGAATGTCTCACATAGTTGCATTCATCAACACTCCCTCTTAGCTAGGGAGGCATTCTTCACCATGCCAAGTCTCACACGGATGTTCTCTGAATTTTGTTTTTGGCTGGAGTCATCAATACTCCCTCTCAACTAGGAAGGAATTCTTCACTAAGTTAGTCTGGTGCAGATGTCTGTAATCTGCTCATGTGTAGGAAGGTACTGCATATGTACGATTTTCCTCTGCCTCGTATCTCTGATATAAGAATATTTCATCTCATCGTGTTTCAATTCATCAGGAAACATTGGGTTCTCAAGGAGATTTATACATGGCTCTTGGTTATCATCATAAGATCCATCTCATGTTCAACTAAATATGTCAGAAGCTTGTGAGGCCACATTGCTTCACACACTCATTGTTATATACTATGCTTTTGTGGTACTCAAGGCCACAGAGTTTTGTTTCATGTTGCTTCAGGAAACCATGGAAAACTTCATGGTAGAACATCAACCATATGTTCTCTTCTAGTCCACTGTACTTTCTGCTCAATTTGAATCGGTCTGTTCTACAAACTCAAGTTCACTCTGGAGGCATATCTCAGGCCATATCCAACTGTGTCTTGTATATATCTCAATAGATGGTTTGCTACTATCCAGTGAGTTTGTCTCGGTTGACTCATGAACTGACTAAGAACATTTACTGCATAGCATGAATCAGGCCCGGTGTTAACCAGATACATCAATGATCCAATCAGGTGTGGATCAATCTCGACTGAATCATCATCATTCATTTTTTTTAAACCCATCACGGTGGTTTTGCATTTTGTCATACTGAACTTCTTTAATATTCCCACTGTATGTCTTCCTTGACTTAGGAAAATCTCATTGGCCCTCTGTCATACTTCCTGTCCCAAGAAGTGGTGCATTATACTCATATCCTTCATCTCGAAATCATAAGTCAAAGCTTACTTGTATCCAACAACAAGGCTTTCTGAATAAGTCATCAAAATCAGGCTCTCGTCACCAACACTGTAATAATATAGGTTTGGATCAACAATACTCTTTATAAAACCCAAACTCATCGAGAATCCATCCATCTGATATAGTTTCCAACTCATGGATGGTAGTACAGATGGAAGTGTATCGGCCTTACTGGATCAAGTGTCTCATCATAGACAACTCCCTCTGTTTGTGAGAAACCTCTGGCTATAGATCTCGTTTTGTATTTTTCAACATTTCTATCAGCTGCATGCTTGATCTTATATATCCACTTGGAGGTCATCACAGACTTCCATTCTGTTCTCTGAACAATATCTTATACATCATTCTTTTAAGACATACTGGTATTCTTTTGGTATGGCATCTTTCCATACTTGTTCTCCTGTTTCTTTTCTAAGACAAGGAGGCTCAACATCAGTGAAATGGCTCATGACTGAGGAATGGATCGAAAATATCTTTTTCTTTCTCGGGATGTGCCTTGAGAGGCTTGTATGTTTCTTTGCCTCTTTGCAAAGTAAGTTTAGGTAGGCCTTTTACGCCCTACTGCAATATCTCTGAATATATCAACTGGAACAACTGGATCAATTTGAACAACATTAGATAGCATACTCCATCAATATACATAACAAATACGCCCATGGATAATGATACATATATTTGCAAGATATCAATTGGACGAGAAAGGAGTATTTATATTAATAAATGATCAACAGAAGTGAAAATATTACAGACTTCCGTGTTGACATAGTTCAGAACCAAGAAACCGAGTTCCTTCCAACTAGGCCTCCACCACTTCAATCCTCCACCAAAGGAAAACTCATATAAGGGAGACAAAGAGGTTCTCCATCAATAAGGGAAGATATTGGGGGTTGAACATTGTGTTCAGACTTAAAGGACAAAGGGATGCAGACTCAATATGAAGTAAATAATTTCTCCGGAGTAACTTTGCTCTCAAAGCTAAATTCTCTCTCCTTTTCCATAGCTCAGAATTGGCTTCTTTATATCCTTCAAAATGCAGCTGAAGGGAAAGTAAGTCTACATATACGCTTTCTGTAACTTTGCGTATACGCTTTCTGTATAAGGTGCAAGATGCGTACAAGTGGAAAAACTTTATATTTTTATCTCTGGATTTTATCATCATGGAAAGTAAGTCTGCATGGGGGAATAGAATAAGGCCCTCTCTACAAGATTGCATAGGGTGAGGAAAATCTTGCTCTAACAGATGCCCCCTAATGTGTGAGGTCAGAGGAGTATATTCGATGGTCGAAATACATTATAAATAACCCAGAAGTGAAGTGGTAGAGAACCAGTTGGATGAACTCAATTGCTCATTACATTCTGTACTAATTTTGCATACATGGTTTCCAAAATACATTGCAGATCCATGTGGAAATATACCAAACAAGTGTTCGTGGCCATGAATAGGCAAATACAAATGCGGTTACATGCCAATAGTTGTCATAGTCACGAACAAGGCCCAATAGTACCAGTCTCAAAATCAATATGAAGATGTCTGTATACCATGGAGTAAAATCTGATCTCACATGATCACTGAAGTCATATAGGTACTGGTCCAATGAAAAGGAAGCAAAAACTCAGAAAATCTATGGCCACATAATAATGTCTTCAAGTCTTCTACACAATCCACCAAAGGTGCAAGTCTACATCATGTGAATAAAGGAGTTGAGGTCGAACATAATGAGACATCGTTTGATTATCGTTCATTGATGTATACCGTTAACAAACGTGAGACAACCTATCGATAATGAAAGTAGGTATCAAGGCACCGAGTACATTCTTACAAGTGTGAATAGAGGAGTCGGTGTTAAACACCTGAAGAATCCATCGATCAGGAGACATTGATGTATTCCCAATTGTCGATGGCCAGAGAGCCTGCCACTGATGATTGCAAGCCTCAAGGTACTCATAAGACTCTAGGTCCCATTTCCAGAATAAATGGGCTAATGTCGATGGAAAGACACCCGTTGAAAGGACAACATTGAGGAATCTCTCATCAGTCAGCACAAGGTACAAAGAAAGAGCTTCATGATTTGGTGGAAATCAGACGAAGAACAAGTTCACAAACAAACGACCCTGTGCATCTTTCGTGTGTGCCAAGTGAAAGTGGTACACAAAAAAGACCCTTTGAATAATAGCCAATGATGAAAATCGTTGACAAAGGCGAGGAAACCACCAATAATACTAATGGAATCCAAGACACTACACAAATCTCAATGTGTGAATAGATGTCTTGCCAACGAACACAAGGGAAACCACCCAGTCAACGACCAATGATGAAATGTCTATTGTTGGGTTCAAGGTTACCTACCAATGATGAAAGTAGGGCCAAGGTGGATGATAGGACTAAAGTATCATGCTATTCTGAGACAACTGAGGGTATGGCCAACATGTAAAGTCCAGAGTTCTGAGGAGTGGCTGACA
Source organism: Picea engelmannii (assembly GCA_009831015.1). Taxonomy (NCBI): domain Eukaryota; kingdom Viridiplantae; phylum Streptophyta; class Pinopsida; order Pinales; family Pinaceae; genus Picea; species Picea engelmannii. The sequence continues at coordinate 36,994 of ML785612.1, read as the reverse complement.
TAGGTTGATATACTTCCTTTGAACAAGATCATGAGACATATGGTGGACTCTGGCAACATAGAATCAATGATAAAGTCATGAGATGCAGGAGGCATCAATGAAGTTATTTGTAGGGACTGGAAGAGTAACCATTTGGTAGAGAATACTTTGTAACGAGCTCATCTTCCTAAGGCCATGCTAAACCCAAAATTATGATGAATGGATTGAAATAACTTTGTGCTCTATTCAAAGGCAACATGACTGCTGCCGATATAAGATAATACTCCCTTCCCGCTTGTCTTTTTTTTTTTCATAACAAACGAATGCTATGATACAAAGGAGGAAACAAGTGTCGCAAGTAAGAAAAACTAGTTCCAGCAGTGGAACGTACCTATGCTCAATGCAGGGAAATGCATGCGGGAGATGGACACTCAAGGGATGTTCCCTCCTAGGTATAGGGTGTCAAATTGTGAAGGATATAAACAAGGCTCTGCTTGGTTGAGGATGCAAGATTGTTGAGGCGAATGGTTTATAACGCAAAGCGAGAACCAGTTATAGGCTCAATACTGCAAGGAAGGGCATGAGATGCAATCACAACTTAACGCCAAAGAATGTCCTTTTTTATGTCTTTTAGTCTACTTGGTGTGAAAAAGGGATAAACTTGTGCCAAATAGACGTCTTTTCAAAACAAATTTACAAGTGTGGAAAATACAAGTTCACTCGACGATCTTTTCACTTTTTGATAACGAGTCGGAAAAGAGCTTAACTAAGACTCGTGATATTTCAAATCCAATTTAATGAGTGTGAAAGGGAAAAATCACTCGACAATATTTTTGGTTTTTGAACAAGTCAGAAAAGAGATTAACTTGGATTCGTGACCTTTCAAGTCCAATTTAACGAGTGTGAAAGGGACAAATCACTCGGAAATCTTTTCATTTTTTAGACGAGTCGGAAAAGAGCTTAACTCAGACTCATTAAGAGTTTCTAGGCATCAAGTCATAGGGGAGGCCAAGGCTCCCGTATAGGATTTATGTGAAATGTCAACAACTTACGAAGAGCTGACACAAGCTTGGGAAAACCCAAATCTTTCCAAGTCGAGGAGGATAAAATACTTGCAGAGGTTACCTTATCTACAATATATTGAAGAATGCCCCTTATTTGGAAGGGTGTAGAAGAAGGAAATCAAGGCTCTACAAGATCATTCCAATCAAAGGAAACCATCCTAGGACTTGGAGGAATGCTCCCTTATGCAGAAGGTATAACACTAGAAATTCTAAGGACATGACATAGAAGGTATAGAACTAGAACCAAAAGAGCGGGATCAACCAAAAATTGCATCGGCACGATCACTCCCTTAGATTTGTCACTCTCCAAGAGAAGAGTGGGGTCGACCGAAAATTGCATCGACACAACCACTTCTTCAACCATTGGTTGAATAGGACGCGAGAAAACAAGGTCAAGAGACGCATCACCTCCAAAAATAAGGGTGGTGTCAGCCAAAAATTGCATCGACACGGCCGTTGGTTGAACAGGATGCAAGACAACAAGGTCAAGAGATGCATCATCCCCTAAAGGAAGAGGGGTGTCAACCGAAGATTTCATCGACATGACCGTTGTATCAACCATTGGTGGAATAAGATGCATGATAACAGGGACTAGAGACACTTCACCCTAAAAAATGGGAGTGTGGTCAGGTGATGATTGCATCAGCATGACTACCGTGTCAATCAAAAAAGAAACATGGTGTGGGGAAACCACAGAAGCTCAGAATCAGAAGGGCCCCTAGGTGATCCCCATGCTTCTGATATCTCAACAGTAGTTGGACACAACCGAGTAAGGTGACTTCCTTCGCACATCCTGCAAAGGAATCTGGCCTTACGTCTGACACGTCTAGGCTTCTCAATCGTATGAATGCCCCCGGCATGACTAGCAATGGCTGGTGACATGCACTCAGCATGACTTGCAGAGGCTAGTAGAAAATATCCAACATGACTAGCAGAGGTCGGTGATGAATCCCCAACATGACTAGCAGAGGTTGGTGATGCATGTGTAGTGTGACTAGCAATGACTAGATTTTTGCTCCTAGCATGACTTGCAGCGATTGGTTGTTGGTCTTCAACATGACTTGCAGAGGTTGTCGACCAATCTCCAACATGACTAGCAAAGGTTGGTGATATAATGCCAGTATGACATATAGTGACTGGACTTGTTGCGGTGGTTGATTGCGGCATTTGAGACCAAGGTCCGGGGAAAGATTGGTTTTGAGAAATTGCAGGTCAGGAAGGATCCTGGTTTACTCCCTGTTCTTGTCCGACATGATATTATCCTCCTCCATACTGATTCATAAAGGGTTGTAAGGGCATCGACACTGAAGTGGATGTTTGCGAAGAGACAAAAGCATGATAAGGATTATTCAAGTGATGATACATTTTGCCCCCAAACGAAGGAACTTCATGAAGGGGGTTTCCCATACTATAAAAATAACTTCCCCCGAATGAAACAGCAGAGGACAGATGGAGGTCCACCATGGGAAAAGTGTTCATAGGAACCGACATAGCGGAATAAGGATAAGTGGACGGAGTGTAATAAGTAGAAATATTGTCTATTTGGGCACTTACTTCTCGCATAGTGGATTCATAGGAAGGAAGATTCCAACCTCCTACCATAAGAGGTGTTTGAAGGATATGAATCCCACCAAATGAAGAGGGAGAATAAGGAGGCATCATGCCCCCAGACCCAAAAATTGTATTCACATAAGGAGGCGAGACAGAGGATGGAAAGTGCGAAGACATATCAACAGGAGAATGACTAGAGACACAAGGTGCAGACTGAGTGCCATAGTTCTGCATACAATTATGAAAAACAAAAGGATTCGTCCCCACAATAGGAGTAGGCATCATGGGTTAGGTAGCAGTGAACGAAGGAGTCAAATGAACTCCATTATCCATGATAAAGAGGACTCAGTATAAACTCTTAAGGCTAACTAGTAATCAAAGAGCACACTAAAAGTCAAACGGCCAAGATGCAAGCAAACGGGGTAAAGTGGTTGAGTAGCCTCCCTCCCTAAAGAAGCTATGTCTCACCCAAGAGGGTACTAAGAATCCCTGCTAAATATCGGAGGTAACATAATCATTTATAAGGGCACTCGTGGGCTTAACAACCAATCGGTCAGATCCCCCCGGAGAGGTAATCCTCCATAAAGGTTGTGTGATGTCCGACCCTTATCTGACCCAGGGTACCTGCAGAATAACCCTTGCAAGTAACTTATGCGACACCTAAGTCAAACAACTAATAATCCATTGTATAATCGATGCACATACGATCAGTCGTAAGTCAGGTCCACCGTATGGGCAGGGTAGCAAAGCCCAAAACCTTGAAATCATCGCCTCTCACGGAGGTAAGGGCACTAACAAGATCCTCAGATACGAATAGATCCCCATAAATATCTCTAACACTAGGAAGGTATCGGGGGGATATCCCTTCAACTGACTTCGCGCGACCTCATGATTAAATCCTGTGTGAGCGGAGCCTCCTGATCTTAAAAATTATACAATGGATTTCTCCACTCCCTAACTCAGACACATATGTTGATTTAATTGCCTTGGAGAAGTTTACTCACAAAATCCTATTCCAAGGCACTAAATCCTAGGCTAGTTTGTGCACCCTAGGAAATAAAATCGTTACTAATAAATTTTAAGTTATAGCGTTGATCTTATGGCCGTGATTACTCAAAAAAGGTATGGTGATGAAACTCATGGTATTATGACTCTGCAAGAAAATTAAATATGAAAATAATGCAAAGTCCTAACTTTAACTTTTAATGTATGATATGCTTCTAAAAACGATGCAATTTTCAAATTCAACTCTACAATTCAGAAGTAAAATGCAATCTTTCACTGTATGCACTAAGCTAATGATAAAAACTCAAAAGACAAAAATGCCAAGCAATGCAAAATGCCTATTTTTTTTTGTATTTTCAATATATCGAAACTGAAAATGCATGGACTGAAAAACAACTTGATATATAGCCCTACTGTGTATAAAAAAGAGATAACTCAAGCAGGATATCAAGCAACGAAACAGCCAGCCCAATGTAGCAGGACAATAAAAATGAAAAGATGAAGAGAAAAACTTTGCCTAAAAATTCAACCAAAAGAGGGTTTCTTGTCATCCTACAGACACTCAACATGCACTACAAGGACCTAATAAGGCTCAACAAACATCAAATCCTACCCAACAAACACCAGACCAAGCAAACATGCAAGGAAAAAGTGTGTACGCAACTGTCAGGGCAAAAGGCGCGTATATGCTTTGAAACAAGGCCAAGCAAGGGAGAAAGGATGAAAACTCAGACCCAGAGTGAACATGAGCTGTCAAGCAATGATACAACAAGAACCACAATAGAAATGAGATCAATCTAAGGAGAAAATCACTTCAAACCCTAAGAAAGAAGATCAATCCCCAGTATGGTCGCCAATTCTGTTACGAGGAAAATCTCTCTATGGCTAGGGTGAACCACAACAGACGGAAATGACCGCAGAAATCAACTCTATCCCAACAACATGCCATATAAACCAATGTGCAAACAAGATAAGGAAGAGGCCTACCTCATCCATATGTTCGATGATGTCCACCATTGAGCACTTTGACCCAAAGCTATATACCTGCAACAAGTTCTCAACAAACAAGCGAAAAGAAGCATATGGTGGAAATATAAAAGGTTAGCACATTAGATAGAATAATCTATCAATATACATAACAAATATGCCCATGGATAATAATACATATATTTGCAAGATATCAATTGGATGGGAAATGAGTATTTCTATTAATAAATGATCAGCAGAAGTGAAAATATTACAGACTTTCATGTCGACACAGTTCGGAACCAAGAAACCGAGTTCCTTCCAACTGGGCCTCCACCACTTCAATCCTCCACCAAAGGCAAGCTCATATAAGGGAGACAAAGAGGTTCTCCATCAATAAGGGAAGATCTTGGGGGTTGAACAATGTGTTCAGACTTAAAGGACAAAGGGATGCAGACTCAATATGAAGTAAATAATTTCTCCAGAGTAACTTTGCTCTCAAAGTTGAATTCTCTCTCCTTTTCCATAGCTCGGAATTGGCTTCTTTGTATCCTTCAAAATGAAACTGAAGGGTCGAGTCAGAGCGTTTCTAGTATGTGGAAGGCCAAGTATCAGATATCTCTTGTCGTGACATGGAAACCCAACATTTAATTTTGATTTTCTAGCACAAATCCCGATGTACGCGGGTTGTAGTGGAGCAGCATGCGTATACGCTTTTTGTATAGGGTGCAAGATGCGTACAAGTGGAAAAAATTTATATTTTTATCTCTGGATTTTATCATCAGGGAAAGTAAGTCTGCATGGGGGAATGGAATAAGGACCTCTCTACAAGATTGCATAAGGTGAGGCAAATCTTGCTCTAACACTATGGCTTGTTCGTTTCATCAACATGGATCCTTTGCGGAAATAAATAATGCTCTTCTAATCACCAACAAACATTAAAAAACAATGGCTCTATTTCATATTTGGTTCACTACTCAACTGCTTACTTTAGTAGGCACACCTTTGTTGAACAAAGGCTCTCCAAATCTATTCTCAAGCTACTAGTTGTCTCCACACATCCAACAAAAGATATGTGGCAATGTTGTAGCTATCATTTTAGTGATCAAATAAGTGAATAATGGGTGGATACAAAAATGTTGTAGTGTATGGTATTGGAACTAATTGAAAAGATGTGTACTCATTCAAATCCACCACAAAATAATAAACCCCCAGCATGAAGAAAGTGCAAGATTGGTTGTAGAATGTGGTTAAATAGTGAACAAACAATACACTCAAACAATCATTTAAACTAGTGAACAACTAGGATTACAATGTAGCTCTATTATAGTTCTCACGGTTTATATAGAATTCAAGAACATATTAAAACCAAAAATATGTCAAGTATACATAGCCATTAACACCATGAGACAACATAGACTTTTTTTACATTGGAAATCCAAATGGGAAAACTAGGTTCTAGGGGATTTTCATTAAGGTAATTGATTAAAAAAAGGGCGGTCTATGCATAGAAAACCTTATGCATTGTTACTCACTAGAAGAAACAAATTTACATGTGGATTGAAATCAACAACAATCTTTTCTCATGTGTGGCCAAGCATAATGTCTCTCTTGTCTTATGATCTTTGAGATGACTACCTCTTAGAGCCTCCCATATAGAACTTCCCTTCTTCATTTCCTCTTGGTCTCTGCTCTCTTTTTTTCCATTCAATGTCCTTCTTCTCCACAATATTAATTTTTAATTGGTTTCCTTGGAAGACCAACCATCACAATAGTTCATTTCAACTTCCAAGTGAATTTTTGGACATTTCCTCAACTTTGCCAAAAAACAATTAAATGCTTATTACAAAGTTTACAAAATATTTTGACAAGGATCCAATTCGAATCACTTGGCCCTAGTTTTTTTTTCCAAATCTCAAAGTTTGATTAAAGCCTTAGGTCAATATTTCTTACTTGTTCTATACACCGAGAAGGAAGAGAAAGTGGCATTCTCCAATTGGCATTGAGACCCTAAGGACTTGTTGCATGTAGTTTCAACGTGACAAGAGAGGTTAGAAGAGAATAAGTAGTTAGGCATTATTATATCACTATTCCAAGTTATTTCAAGTACCTTGTGAAATGCCTTCAAGGTGCATAATTGAACACAACATCAACTTGCAAGTAGGAATTATTTTTCCCAATTAGATTATTAGTAGGATTTTGTTGGAGAATGAAGATATAAGGGCCACATTTTCCCCAACATGTCACTTTGTGGATCCACCTTTGTGTTATTTCTGAAGAAGAATAGAACAAAATATGCACAAAAACACAAAACAATCCCTCCCATAACAATCATAAGAGTGAATCCACCCCCAAATTTTTCACGTATCTACACACACACATATAAAAGTGAAATAAGTTAGCTCAAATGGTTTGAACTGATCAATTTTGTTGGAGCATGGAAATTTGGGGAAATGATCGAGATACAATGCAACAAATGAGGTAGAATGGACCATGGAAGTAGCGAGCACCAGTAAATGAGGAAAAAATAGTGTGCAAGAAGGCAAAGGAAGCAACGCGCCGAGAAGAAAGAAAAATTAGTGCGAGAAAATCTAGGATTAGCACGCAAAGGCAGTTAGAAAGTGGACAATTGAGTCCACAAAATTAGGGTTTTGAGTCATGATGTAATGGTTTTTACCCATTTTTGTAATATAAATAGAGGATGTATGAGGTATCCAGAGGTATCAAGGCATCAAGGGTCAAGTGTGAAGAACCTATTTTGGAGAACCTTTTTTGAGGATTGAGTCTTTGATATGTTTTGGGTCAAAGGATCAGTTCCAGTTGTATGAAGAGTATGGAATGTAACTGAGGGTTAGGTCGCAAGTTGTGGAGCTTGGTGCAACATTGTTCAACCTCACCAGTACTAAACCCATGATGTAATGCACGCAATGTATGACCTTGTTTATGAAGAATAATAATAAAAAGCAAAAAATATTTGTGGATGTATCCCAAGGGGGGCGAACCATAGTAAAAATGGTGTCTCTATGTGTGTTGTGTTGATTTTATATGCTTTATGATCAATGAATGGATAGACGAATGCATCGGTTAGAGTTTATTTACAACACACACTAAAATAATCATGTAGAGTGAATGTTATTGAATGGATAAAATAGTAGATCTGATGAATGTTATGGTGGAATGCATGTTAAAATAGAATAATAAGTCTAATAGTCCTAACATTCCCATGAGTTCCATCCCTTCCATGATTTCAAACACTTGGGTCATGCAATTACCCATAAGCCATCTCAGGTGAGACTGTGCTATGCACTCTGTGCACGGTGTAGCCTTCTGGTTTACTAGAGGGGATGATGGTTTTTAGGTTTTTTTTGGAGAACTAAGATAGAACCCGGGTCAACCTATACATCCAACAGATGGTTTCGTTGCCAGCTAGAACTCAAAAGAACAACTTGGAAGGGATCTGGTGAAGAACAATGAAGAAGATGCACTAGTAGAAAGGAATGTTCAGGCCATGGAACCCTACAAAGAAAGAGATTGAAATATGGTTGGAGACAAAGCAACTCGAGTTCGCATAGAAAGATAACAGAAGCTCTAGGTATACACAACGCCAGTATCTGCAGAGGTATGTGTTCATTGATTTGCATGAGGCCTATTTCTGCTATTTTCCAGAGTTGTTACAAGAGTGGTTATTGAGGTTGAAGGATACTCATACAACTAATCAGATAAGGCTAGTAGATTGGACTGTTGAGAACATCACGCGGTTTGAAAGGGTTAGTAAAAAATTCATGCGCACAGTGGATTTTTGGTTAGACAATATTATTGTAGGGTTTATACTGAATTTTCAATCGATACAATGCAGTAATATACTGTTGCAGAGCAGGATTTCTTGAAGGGACCAAGAGGGAGGTACATTAGGTATATTTACACGTCAATTAAGATCTTATTGCATGATAAAGGCGTGATGACCATGGAATCAGATAACTAAATTACTTTGCAGGCATGGGGGAGCTGGGGGAAGCACTAAGGAAGATCTGAGATATGGAGAGAGCTTTGGAAAAAGGACAAAAGAAGGAAGCAATGGACATCATAATGATTGATGAGGAACATACCAGGGAAATAATAAGGAAAGCAGGAGTGACGCACAGTGGAAGACCCTACCAATATAAGATCAATAAGAAAAAGAGGATTGTAGCTGAGTGAGAGGGCTTGGACAATGATGAAGAAGAGGTAGAGGATCTATGTGCGATGGGGAATATTGAGGAAATATTGCATGCCACATATGAGAGGAAAACCAGAGGTCAGGTGTCCGACGCAGAAGAAGGATCTCCATTCCAGATCCAAATTAGCGTGGAACCCACAACCCCATGTGCGACTAAGACATCTAAAGAAGAAAAAACGATTAACCAACAAGTGATTAGTGGTAGAAGGATTTTTATAGGACGTGGGTCCAGTGGAAGTTAAAGAAGAAGTGGAAGTTCAATATGCAGCAGTCAAGTATATACACCACGCGTAGGTGGTAGTACAACAAACTTCACAGTGGCATGAAAAGATCCAAATATTAGGTTACCAGAGTTCTGAGGAGAAGGGTCGGAGGACCCAGAAAAACATTTGTTTATCTGCAAGAATATTTGGGTTGCTAAGCAGATTACAGATGTCGATACAAAGGTTGCGCAGTTGGAGATAAAATTCAAAGACTGTGAATTCTATTGGTACATGGGTCTCATAGTAAATAATCCAATAGGAGCACCTACAACCATTGCAGACGTGAAGAGGAAATTAATAAATGAATTCCAGAAACCAAGTTCAGAAGATCAGTTCATGAATGAAATGATAGAAATTTGGCAGAAACCAGGAGAATTAGTTTGGAAGGTGGAACAAAAGTTAAAAACACTAAAAGGTAAGTTGAAGTACCCTATTACTGACATGCAACATAGACATTTATTTGTTAACTCTTTATTGGAACATTTGAAATATCCTTTGAGACAACAAAAGTTTCAAATCTAGGCTGAGGCCTCGCAAGAAACATTGCAGTTAGAGGAAAATAAATATAAGCATACATATCCATCTGTGGAAGAGATGAGAGAAGAACTGAAGAACTTAACATTTTAGTTAAATCAGAATAAAGGTAAGAAAAAGAGGGAAGATGTCTGGTGCACATTTTGCAGAACATAAGGTCATCATAAGAACGAATTTCCAACCTTTGTGCAGTATATAGGAATAAGGATGCCAAATCTATTATCGTCAAGAGGACCATGGTGTGAGATATGAAAAAACATGGGCATGATCCCTATCATTGTCCCATGATGTAGAAGTATTAGTTAGTACCAAAGAGTATATTTTGCAATTTTTGCAAGTCAGTTGGACATGAAGACAAGGACTACAGAACCTTGGAGATAATGAACGAGAGGACATCAAATGCATATAGGGTGCAAGATGAATTAATGACATCATAACCTACACAACAAGCAAAGTATAATAATGCGCAACAACCACAATATAATACTGTGCAATATTTTTAAGCACAACCATAGTATAATAACATACAACAATTTGGAGTACCACCGCAGTATAACAACGCACAACAATGTGCAGCACCACCATAATACAATAATATGCAACCGCAGTACAATCATGGATCTCAGTATAATACACCACACAAAGATAATCCAGGTAACAAAGGAGGATATAGAGGAGTGGTCGTGGAGGAAGAGGATTTGGAGGAGGTCGAGGACCTGTAGTTTTTCACAACTGTCAGAAACCTGGACATTATGCAAGAGATTGTCCATATCCACCTGTGACATGTATGTATTGTCACACAACAGACCATGAGACAGAAGAGTGTCCAATACTTCTGGTAAATATAAAGGAAAAGAGGAACCAGAGTAATCAGAACGTCCAATGGAGTGTTGTAGAAAACAGAGAAGATGATGAGAAAAAGATCAACATAGTTACTAGAGGTGGAGTAAAGACAGGAGAAGATGCAACAAAGAAGGACCGGGATTAGTACCAGTGGGTTAGGAAGAATACAACCCATGAATAGAAGTTTGATGTGTGCAAAGAGAAAGAGATATTCAAAGAGGCTAGACAAGATATTTTGAAGGAAAATATTGCGTCTACTTTAGGAACAAAACTAGTATATGAGGTACCAGTGTATAACATGCCTCCATTATTTGATCAGACCAACAAAGAGCAACCTTCAGAGCAAGTAGTTTGAGCCATGGAAAAATACCCTAGTGAGGGCCCCCAGTATATTGTTGGGGTTCTTGGTAAAGGACCAAGCAGTAAGTCCCTAGATATGTTCTAGGGCCCCTAGATGTGTTCCAGGGAATCCTTTCTCAGTGCTTGGATTGATCCTTGGATGTGTTCCTTGGTGGTTGATGTAAGTCCCTAGATGTGTTCTAGGGCCCCTGGATGTGTTCCAGGGAATCCTTTCTTAGCACTTGGGTTGATCCTTGGTCTTGTACCTTGGTGGATAAGACCCTATATGTGTTATAGGGCCCCCATATGTGTTATGGGGAAACCTGGTCTGGGACTAGGTGGATCTTGGTTGAGTACCAAGATGTGATGATGTGTGATATTCTTCCTCTCTCCCAGGATGGTCCATGATACCTAGGAGTAGGCATGGAGATGAAAATGACCACATTATTGTTGTTCCCTCTTATGCAGTGATGATAAAAGTTTATAAGACATTCTAAGACTTATGTGGACATGTTTTTCCATTGAAGAGGACCCCCTTGACCTTGTATTTTGTTCCCCCCTTGCTTGATCTTGTTTCCTTTCTTGTTTAATTTTGTGTTGGGGTTTTATAAGTCACTTTGACTTATTTGACTTTTAATTAATATTTTTATTAATTAAAATGTCATTATTTAATTATTTTTATTCTATCCCTAACCCCATCCTTAGCTATAAAAATAAATCCTCCCTCTAGCATTCTAACACACTCTCCTCATTCTTCCTAATTTGATTTTTGTTGCGGCTACCTCAGTTTGTTTTTCTTGGTTATGGTACGGCTTCACTAGTGGTCTTTCTCTTTTACATTTGAGGCATTGCTTTGACACTTGGCTGGAAGCTTCAGTTGGTTCTTGTTTGTTGTCTTAGAATACCTCTCCTTGACTATGCTTACTTGTTGTGGATTTCCTTTAGCTTACGTGGACCTCACTTAGACCCCGCAGATTGTCCCTTGACTGGTTTGAGGAGCCGCAAACTATTGTAGGTGTCACGACCCTTCTTTTGGGTACACTGTGGACTGTTGTTGTGTGTGCTGAGGGTTCAGTGGCCTTGCTTCCACTGTGTTGAGTGTGCCACTTACATGTCAGTGTGTTGGCTCCTCCTCTTTGTTTGTTGGTGCTCTTTGTTGTCCCTATTTGTTGGTGCTTTCCTTCTTGAATGGTTTCTCTTTGTTGTCTCTATTTGTTAGTACCTTCTTTAGCTTGAAGGGTTTTGTTGTTGTAGTGTATTATAATTCATTTTTGGACATTTTGTTGTGGGTGTTTACATCAGCTATGTATGTGGTCCTCCTCGGAAAAATAGTCTACCTAATATCATGATAGAAGATCAAAACCTTTGAGTTTGATCCATGAATTTTAAGCTAATTTCTGAGCATATTAAAGAGGACAACATCTGCAAGTGACATGTACATCCTTCATTGGCTAGAGGTAAGTTAAAAATTATTTTTGTTTTAAATCTACACTTAACCTACATTTAGAAAATTTGTTTCCACATGTTCAGATCTAACTATCCATATTTAATCTTCTTCAGTTAAATGTTTTAAGTGCTGATATATATTTGTATTAGTGAACATATTTAGAAAAGGATATCACTGTTTTCTATTTTCCCCTAAAATATAGCATGGTGTCAGAGCTTAGGGCGTGAAAAGAGCTCACTAGTGGCATACTTTTGAGTCTGCATAGATCCCTATCCTAGGATTTGTTTTGCAGATCAACAGTAAGACTTTTTCATATTTAAACAAGCATGGCTTCATCTTCATTAAAATCATAAGATAGGCTTGAAGGGGACTCCAACATCAATGCTTGGAAGACTATGGTATTCAACATACTAGAAGAAGGTGAATTGGAAGAGATGGTTACCAGGGTGATAGAAGAACCCACTTCAAATGCAGGCAGGGAAACATATAAGAAGAGACAGGTCAAAGCTAAAAGAATAATTTTTTATTCTGTTAAGGACAACATGATGCCCCTCATTGGTCATCTAAGGACAACCAAAGAATTCTTTGACACCCTAGAAAATATTTATGAAAAGAAGGCTCCAACTCAGAAAAAGATATTAAAGAAACAACTGCGTACATTAAACATGGGAAAGGATGAAACCATCTATGTCTTCTTTTAGAATATTGCTCAAACCAAAGATCAACTTACAACAATTGGAATTGCAGTGGATGATGATGACCTTGTACAAATTGCAGTTGATGGCCTCCCTGACTCATGGGAGACTTTTCTTTCTTCGATCAACGAAAGATAATTTCAACCTAAATTCGAGAGATTATGGCATGATTGCTTGGAAGAAGAGGGAAGACTCAAAAGAAGGAATGAGCCCTAAACAGTAATAGACCACGCCCTTTCAGTCAAATCTAGGAGATGGAATAATTTTCCTCAGCACAAAGGAAAAGGTAAGAAACCACAAGGTAAGCAATCTCACTTTGACTCTCATTTATCTAAAATAAGATGCTTTAATTGTAATAGGCTAGGTCATTATGCAAAAGACTGCAAGAACCCTCATTCTCAACAGAAGTAGAGAGGTAGGTTTCATGCTTTAGTTTCAACTAAGGAAGAAGAACCTCAAAGAAGAATAACCAGGGCAACTACTAAAGAGCAAGAACAACTCTGATAATGTTACCTTGTCTCAACCCTCTTTGGCACTATAACCAAGTTGGAATATGTTTGGTTAGTGGACATCGAGGCCTCCAAACACATGGCAGGATTAAAAAAGAACCTTGTAAACTATCGGGATAAGAAGTTCAATGTGAAGGTAGAACTAGGTGATGATGGCACCTATGACACCAAAGGGTTTGGATCAACATCATTTTAGCTTCAAACAGGTAATGTATTTCATATCGATGAAATTCTTTATGTTCGTGGATTAAAGAAAAATCTCATCTCAATTGCAATGTTAGAAAGCAAAGGGTACTCAGTAGCTTTCTCCAAAGGGAAGGATGTTATGTGGCCCTCAAATGGGAATTTGAGCTCTGGCATGACTATTAGAACTCAAGAGAGTGGAATTTACAAAATCACCAGTCAAGTTGTTCAAGCATTAGCTCACGAGATGATAAACCCTTGCAAGCTATGACACAGAAGGCTTGGACATATCAAATATAATGCAGTCCCGGGTTTTCAAAAGATGGTAACATGTATGCAAGTGTTTTAATTTGAGCATGATAGAGGTTGTAGAGGTTGTGCTCTCGGTAAGAATACAAAGAAATCTTACCCTCACAACAATAGAAAAAATAATATCATTTTAGATCTTATTAATTCTGATCTTTGTGGACCTATGATTGATCCGTCTATGAATGGTTGTCTTTATTATATCATTTTTATTGATGATTGTTCTTGTAAAACTTGGATTTATTTTTTGAAGACTAAAGATTAATCTTTCAACAAATTTCAGGATTTTAAGAATCTTGTTGAGAATCAGACAGGTAGACACATCCGTGTTTTCAGAATGGACAATGGAAAAGAATTTGACTCGCACAAGTACGATGACCTCTGTCGGGCTTTAGGGACTAAGAGGGAGCTGAATATGCCTTATAATCCCCAGCAAAATGGGGTTGTGGAAAGAAATATTAGAATGATCTGTGAAGCAGCCAAAGCCATGATGTATGATCAGAATCTACCTTTATCTCTTTGGGATGAAGTTGCAAGCAATGTAGCCTACATTCAAAACATGTGTCCTCATAGAGCCCTTGAAGAGAAAACTATAGAAGAAGTCTTCACTGGTAAGAAGCCTTCAGTTGATCATTTGAGAATCTTTGGTAGTCCAGTCTACGTTCATATTCCAAAAGAAAAGAGGAATAAGTTAGAGCCCTCTAGAAAGAAAGGAACTTTTGTGGGATACAGTGAAACCTCAAAGGCATACACAATTTATGTACTAGGGAAAAAGTTCATTGAGGTCAGTAGAGACGTGAATTTTCATGAAGAACAAGCCTTTTGTGTTCCATAGAACTTACATGTGATACAAAGGAGAAAGAAGCTCCATCTCCGGAACCTTCAGATACACCTCTTCCAGATGAGCAGAGGCAGGAGTCCATAGAGCCTTCAATGGATCCATCAAGGGATTCTATTGATTTTCCCTTAGAGAACCCTCTTGTTAAAAGGAAGCCAACTTGGTTTCGGGAAATACTAAAGGAAGTAGAAAATCATGCAGCACCTAAAGGAACCTTCAGAGAAAGAAAGAAACTAGATAAGTACTCCAGCCTAATATCACAATTGAATCTTGTGATTGACTCAGAACCTTCCACCTTAGAAGAAGCCTCCAAACATAAAGTATGGAAGGTTGTCATGATAGAAGAATACAATTCAATATTAAATAATGATGTATGGGAAGTGGTCCCAAGGCCTCATGGAAAATCAATGGTAACCTCTAAATGGCTCTACAAAATAAAAGATGCAGCAGATGGCAGTGTTGAAAAATTCAAGGCTAGATTTGTAGCTTGTGTCTTCTCTCAGAAATAAAAAATTTACTAGGACGAGATCTTTGCTTCTATTTCTAGGTATACTTCCATCATAATCATTATCTCTCTTGCTTCAGTTTTTTATTGGAAACTTCACCAGATGGATGTTAATACTGCTTTTCTTAATGGTGAAGTTGAGCAAGAGGTTTATATCGAGCATCCTGAGGGTTTCTTGATCCATGGGAAATAATCCCATGTCTGCAAACTCAAGAAATCCTTATATGGATTGAAATAAGCTCCAAGAGATTGGTATGGAAGAATTGACATTTTTCTTTAGAGTCTTGGGTTCACCAAGAGTATAGCAAATCCAAATATGTATATAAAGATTGTACATAATCATATTGTTATCTTAGTATTGTATGTGTATGATCTGTTCCTTGCAAGAGAGGAAAATTTGATAGCTCAGACTAAGAGGGAGCTTTCAGCAGAATTTGAAATGAAAGACTTGGGTCTTATGCATTATTTTCTTGGCTTAGAGGTGTGGTAGAAACCAAGTGAGATATTTCTCTCTCAAAGCAAGTATGTCGCTGATGTGCTCCATAGATTTGGCATGTTGGACTGTAAGTCCATGTCCACACCTATGATATCTAACATGAAGAAGTTACAAGATCAAGCTACACGTTCAGATCTAGAAGACCCCACTGTATATCGTCAGAGCATTGGGTCCTTGATGTATCTTGTATATACAAGACCAGACATTTTTTATGCAATGAATTCCCTCAACCAGTTCATGTGTGAACCAAATCATATTCATATGGTTTTTGTTAAACATATTCTCATATATGTTTGGGGGACTATATCCTATGGGCTTAGATACACTTCCAGTGGAGGTGTAATGCTTGATGGATATACAGATTCAGATTGGATGGGCAATACAATGGACCAGAAGAGTACTTCCAGATATTGTTTCAGTTTGGGTTCAGCTATGATCTCCTGGTCCAGCGGGAAATAGGGCTCCATAGCCCAGAGCACTATAGAACTAGAATGCATTGTTGCAATTGCTACTAGCAGAGAAGCAATATGGCTTAGAAAGATACTTTCACATTTTTTCAGTGTTGAGTTGGAACCCACGGTAATCCACTGTGATAACCAGAGTTGTATAAAGCTCTTCGAGAATTCGGTGTTTCATGACAGATCGAAACATATTGAGATGAGATACCACTATGGTCGGGACATGGTGCAGAAGAACATTCTTAGTATTCAGTATGTTCCGATGGTGAAACAAACAACATATATTTTTACCAAGCCTCTATCATTGACAAAGTTTGTGTACTTCCAAGACAAGCTTGGTGTTCCTAATAATTCCTCTCTTACTGAGAGGGAGTGTTGAAATTAGTGCAACTGCAAGAGACATTCTCTAGGAGGATGGCGTAAGACCTTAGAAGAGATCTAGGGCCCCCAATACTTTCCTGGGGTTCTTGGTTTGGGACCAAATAGTTTGATCCATGGAAAAAGACCCTAGTGAGGGCACCTAGTATATTGTTGGGGTTCTTGGTCAAGGACCAAACAATAAGTCCCTAGATATGTTCAAGGGCCCCTGGATGTGTTCCAGCGAATCCTTGCCCGGTTCTTGGATTGATCCTTGGATGTGTTCCTTGGTGGTTGATGTAAGTCCCTAGATGTGTTCTAGGGCCCCTGGATGTGTTCCAGGGAATCCTTTCTTAATGCTTGGGTTGATCCTTGGTCTTGTACCTTGGTGGATAAGACCCTAGATGTGTTCTAGGGAACCCAGATGTGTTCTGGGGAAACTTGGTCTAGGACTAGGTGGATCTTGGTTGAGTACCAAAATGTGATGATGTGCGATCTTCTTCCTCTCTCTCAGGATGGTCCATGAGACCTAGGAGTAGCTTTGAAGATGGACATGACCAACTTATTGTATATCCCTCTTATGTAGTGATGATGAAAGTTTATAAGACATTATGAGACTTATGTGGACATGTTTTTTCCATTGAAGAGGACCCCCTTGACMTTGTATTTTGTTGTTCCTTTCTTGTTTAATGTCGTGTTGGGGTTTTATAAGTCACTTTGACTTATTTGACTTTTAATTAATATTTTTATTAATTAAAATGTCATTATTTAATTATTTTTATTCTAGCCCTAACCCCATCCTTAACTATAAAAATAAATCCTTCCTCTAGAATTCTAACACACTCTCCTCATTCTTCCTAATCTGATTTTTGTTGTGGCTACCTCAATTTGTTTTTCTTGGTTATGGTACAACTTCACTAGTGGTCTTTCTCTTTCAGATTTGAGGCATTGTTTTGACACTTGGATGGAAGCTTCAATTGGTTCTTGTTTATTGGCTTAGAAGACCTCTCCTTGACTGTGCTTACTTGATGCAGATTTCCTTTAGCTGTTGTGGACCTCACTTAGACCTCGTGGACTATCACTAGACTGGTTAGAGGAGTCGCAGACTATGGTAGGTGTTGTGACCCTTCTTTTGGGCGCACTGTGGATTTCTATTATGTGTGTCAAGGTTTTGGTGGCCTTGATGCCACTGTGTTGAGGGTGCCACTTACCTGTCAGCATGATGGCTCCTCCTATTTGTTTGTTGGTTCTCTTTGCTATCTCTCTTTGTTGGTGCTTTCCTTCTTGAATGGTTTCTCTTTGTTGTCTCTATTTGTGGGTACCTTCTTTTGCTTGAAGGGTTTTTTTGTTGTAGTGTATTACAATTCAGTTTTGGACAGTTTGTTGTGGGTGTTTGCATCAGCTCTGTATGTGGTCCTCCTTGGAAAAACAGTCTACCTAATATCATGATATAAAATCAAAACCTTTGAGTTTGATACATGAATTTTAAGTTAATTTATGAGCATATTAAAGAGGACAACATCTACATGTGACAGGTGCATCCTTCATTGGCTAGAGGCAAGTTAAGAATTATTTTTGTTTGAAGTCTCCACTTAACCTACATTCAGAAAATTTGTTTCCACATGTTCAGATCTAACTGCTTATATTTAATCTACTTCAGTTAAATTTTTTAAGTGCTAGTCTATATTTGTATTAGTGAACAGAGTTAGAAAAGGATATCATTGTTTTCTATTTTCCCCTAAAATAAACAAAGAGATTCCTACTTTTTATGGTCTAAATGACTTAGAATATTTTTTGATGAAGTTTGAATCAGAAGTAGTAGAAAATCAAAGATTACTAGTATTAGATTTTGCTCTAAAAGCTACATCTTCCCGTTGGTGGGGTACACATAAGGAGAATATTAATAACTGGTTCCAATGCAAAAGCTTACTACACATTAGATTTGGCGTAGAGCAGGAGAACAAAATTTTGGAGAAACATGATGGATTTGGACAACCCAAATAACATGTAGATAGGTGCATGGTTCAATGGAGATTAGTACCACCATAAGAATGAACACACCATTTTATTCACACATTAGAAGGCATTCCAAAGAATTAGTTCACATAATAAGAACATCGCAGGGAAACTACAAATTGGGGATAAATGCAGTAGAATTTTGTGGTTACATTTACCTTTGAGCATGAAAGTCTAGAAATAGATACAACATTGAAGGTGGTCAGAGACAAGATTTTTGAAGAATATGAAGTGGATATTGTGACAACATTTTAGAATAAACAGACAGTTCTAAAATTGCTACCATGTTATCATGTCACGGAAGAAGAAGAACCAATAGAGGAAAACCCGCACAATATCTAGATCCCAGAAGTTGAAGGAGAGAGGGAAGTAGAAGGTCCAAAGCTAGATTCATAAGATTTTGTTGCACCATTAAAAATCAAGAAGGTAAACATTGGAACTACAAAAAATCGAAAGATTGCAAGCATTGGAGATTTTTGGTATAATCAGATAGTAGAAAGAATAACAAAATTATTGCATGAGTAGAATGATTTGTTTCCAGTGACATTTTCAAAGATGAAGAGAATAGCAGGAAAACTAGGAGAGATGAAGATCCCTTTGAAGCCAAATGCTAGACCCATAAGACAGATACCTTACAGATTAAATCCAATGTATAAGGAGAAGTTGAAGGAAGAAATTAACAAAATGTTAGAGGTTGGTGTCGTAGAACTTGTGGAAGAATCAAAATGGATTAGTCATATGGTGGTGCAAGAAAAGAAACAAGGGGGGGTAAATATTTGTGTAGAATTGAGAAAATTGAATGATTCTTTCCTACATGATCCTTTTCCTACCCCATTTATAGATGAAGTATTGGAGAATGTAGCAGGTCAAGAATCTTATTCATTTACAGATGGGTTTTCGGGATATCGTCATATTAGGATAGCACTAGAAGATAGACACAATACAATATTTTCTACAGAATGGGGATCATTTCAATATACAGTAATGCCATTTGGGTTGTAGAATGCACCTGCAATTTTTTCAAGGGTAGTAGTAGCAGCCTTTAAGGACTTTATTGATAAGTTTTTGGATGTTTACTTGGATGATTGGACAATGTTTAGTTTATTGAAGGATCATGTGGAAGTGTTAAGACCAAGTTAGACAAGTGTAGATAGTGTCAAATTTCACTAAATATTAAGAAATGCATTTTTAGTGCATCTTTTCGTATTTTGTTAGGGCATGTGGTGTGTAAACAAGGTCTATTGGTTGATCCTTCTAAAATTGATGTCATAATAAACTTACCACCACCGAAGTCAATGCGCTAATTGAAGAGTACACTTGGTCATATAGGATGTTACAGGAAGTTTATAAGGGGATATGCATAGATTATTGTTCCAATGGATAAATTACTAAAGAAGGACATTAAGTATCAGTGGAATGAAGAGTGCCATCAAAGTTTGGATATTTCGAAGGAGAAAATGGTAATTGTGCCAATTTTAGTGTTTCCAGAGTGGGAAAAAGAATTTCATGTGCATGTGGATGCATCTGGAATAACATTAGGAGCAGTATTGACACAACCAGGAGAAAGTGATATAGATCACCCTCTAGAATTTGCAAACAGAAAGTTATCAGATTCAGAACAGAACAGAACTACAACACTACAGAAAGGGAAGGATTAGCTATGGTATATTCCTTGCAGAAATTCATACATTATTTGTTAGGGAAACATTTCAATATGTTTACAGATTATTCTTCTCTTAGATATTTAGTCAATAAGATAGTGTTGGGGAAGAGGATATGCAGATGGATACTGTTGTTCCAACAGTTTGAATTTGAAGTTGTGGTGAAGCTTGGAAGATTGAATGCAAGGCTAAATCATCTATCCAGGATAAATAATGAAGAAGAACCCAGTAACTTGGAAGACAACTTCTCGGATTCACAATTGTTTTCAGTACACATTGTTGATGATTATTTTGCTAACATTTTTTAGTTTTTGAGTACATGATTTGCACCAAAGGAATTTGATACAACGCAGAAGAAAAATATGGTGCTTAGAGATGAAAAGTACCAATTGATTGCAGGTCACTTGTACAAAATTGGTGTAGACAACATTTTGAGGAGATGTGTTATGGAGCATGGAAGGCCTATTATTTTTGCAGAAGCACATGAAGGAATTGTTGGAGGATAATATGCAGGGAAATATACTACACAGAAGGTATTGCACATAGGATTACGATGGCCAATAGTTTACAAGGATTCAAAGGAGTACTGTTAGAATTGTGATGTCTTTGGAGAGTTGGAAAGCCATCCAAGAGGGATGAGATGCAATTGAGACCTCAAGTAACTTTGCAAGTGTTTGAAAAATGGGCAATAGAATTTGTAGGTCCAATTAACCCACCATCAAGAAGGTTAGGAGCTAGATATATTATTACATCAAAAAAATACTTGACCAAATGGGATGAAGCAACACCAGTAAAGGATTGCAATGTTCTTTTTATTTGAACATGTAGTTACATGGTTTGGATGTATAATAAATTGATGAGTGATTAGGGGACTCACTTTATCAACAGTACAATCCAGGAAATGATTGAATAATTTGAGATACATCACTAGAATAACACTCCTTATCACCCTTAGGAAAATGGGATAGTAGAAGCGTTTAACAAGATATTGGATAATGCCTTGACCAAGATTTTCAATGTTAACAAGAATTATTGGGACTTGAAGGTACCAACAGTGTTATGGGCTTATAGAACTACATGCAACAAGATAACAGGGCAAACACCTTTTAGGTTGGTGTATGGACATGAAGCAATAGTTCCCTTGGATTATTTGATACCAAGCCTACATATTGCAACTATTATAGACATGACAGAAAGAGGTGAAACACCGGAAAGATTAGCTCAACTTATGGAATTGGAAGAATACAAGATCATAGTTGGTTTCCATCAGGAGGTACAGAAAGAAAAGGACAAATCATGGCATGACAAACATATTAAGAAGAAGAACTTCAAAGTAGGAGATTTGATTCTCCTCTATTACAGTTCATACTTGCAGCGCCGAGGGAGGTTGAGAATGCACTGGCTAGGGCCATATGAGATAAATTCTATCACAGATGGAGGTGTTGTGCAACTAAAGGACTTAGCAGGAAAGGAAATGCAAGGAATGGGGAATGGTAGTCAAATGAAACTATATAGGGACAGTCGAACTACCAACCCTCAGTAATTACAATGTAGAAAGTAGAATTGTACATAATGTGTATAGTATGAAGAAAAAGAAAAAAGAAAAAAGTAGAAAAAGAATAAAAAAGTAGAAAAATGAAGAAAATCCAAAAATAAGTAGGTAGATGGATCAGTGGTCAACAGATAGTTGGAGGATACAACACACAACATAATTTAATACATGGAATGACATAACTATGTGATATAACAAACAAATGCACAACAAACAACAGACTGGTGTGATAAGAAGTGAACATATTTTGTGTGGGACAACTATGACAGAAGGAAAGTCCAGTGTGCTAGAGAAATATGACAGTAGAAAAATACTGTGCACCGCAAAAATGAAATAGTCGAAAAAAGAAAAATTGGCCATCGTATAAATGAGGCGTAAAATGAACATTTGTGAAAGTGAAGGAAGTGTTCCCAGTAAGCTTTGGAGCATTTATGACATAACTATAGAAGCAAAAATTGTGTCTGAAAATCCACATTATGACTTCCAACGAACACAAATCTAAGGAATATGAAGCTAAGAGCAAAGAAGTGATTTAGAAGGCAGTCAGTGAGATTCATGAGCAAACCCACACAGATTCAATCAAGATGGAACCACCGAAGGTCGAAGCTCCTAGTAGGACGGTGAGAAAAACAATGGAAGCGAAAAACAGCGAGATCCAACAATGGAAGCAAAAAACCCTACGCAACCAGAAGGAGTTGTGGATGTGGACGCCATTCCTTCCTCGGTCATCGAACCAGTGAGCCCTATAGTGGTGTAGGAGCAGTAACTAGCCCTTGCGATGGGACAAATGGAGATTGACCCACAAAACATGACAGAGGAAAAAAACCCAATGCAACAACCCAATGTGGAAATAGTCCAACCAACAAATGAAGCAAATGAGGAAAGAATTGAGTCCTGTGAACCAAGGGTTCAATCTGGTGGAGAGCCAGTGAAACAAGAGGAAATACAAGTAGAAGAGATCACAGAGCAGTAGGAGTCTAGCGTAGAAGAGGAAGAGGAAGAGGAAGAGAAAATGTGCCAAGAGGCAGGATCCTCAAGGGCACCAACAAAGGGGAAAGGAAACAAAACAGACCAGAGGTCACCGTGCAAGAAAATGGAGGTAACCCTTGTGTTACGACACATACCAGCAGGAGTACAAGTTTTACCATATTTGCTAGGATGCGTAGAGAAACTATGATATGCGGACCATGATGTAAAAGACAAAGACAAATTATCAAAATTTGAGCCACAAGTATACATGGAGAGCAAAGCGGTCAGTGCGACAGGAGTACCAATACTAGAATCCAAACAATGGATAATAGGTTTATACAACACAACCATAATGAACCTTCTAGAGATCTCACATTTTGGAAGGGGTAAGGACGTAAATAATTGCGCCAAACAATTACTGGCAGTAATGCATAGAAGAGTTATGTGGTTGGTGTTGAGGGGTCTGAGATCCCTTTAACTCAACAGTAGGAACCAAACCCAACTTAGAGGCCCAATTAGACTTTGCAGTGTTTGATGATGGAATGGTTCTTCATATCTTTCGATCTAGCTGATTTATCGATGGGATTTACTTAGTGATTGACAGGATATCTTTTTGTGAAAGTTCCTCCTTCATATTAAACGTTCTCTTTTTGTCTTTTCTTTTATTAGATGAGTCTGATAAAATGAGGTGTGCTGGTATAAACCAACTGATAGAAGGGATTCTTAACTACTGAAGAAGGCTGAGCCTGGGATAACCCTCGTGCTCAAGCATGTAGAAAAATATATTCACACCTATTACAAGTCTAGTAATAATACATTAACTTGATGGTATTTCAAAAGTGACTAAGATACGATTATTGAAAGAAAATACACATGAAATAAAATGATCGCAAATAAAATAGTTTCTTTAGCTCTACCATCAATCACACATTAACACAACGATTTGATTTTCATCATCAAGAACAAAAGAACTACATAAATATTAAAACATATAACTTATCAATAGATTCATAAACTCTTACTCGTTACAACATCAATTACTTAAATTAAAGTTGGAAGTAATTCCTCCTCAATCCAATCACATAACACCTTTGATAAAAAAATAAAAATAAAAAAATTGTCTCTGGTTCTAAACAGATCTTCTTGATTAAGGTTGTTCAAAAATATTTCTTTACAATACCAAAAATAGGGTCTTTTCCCCAAAACCATCGACCCTTTCTAAAAGGTAAATCTCCTTATTTATAAAGAATCACTAACTAAAAATAACTGCTACAAGTTTGTGTTAAGTAAAACAAAATATTGCCACGTGGTGCTTGATCTATTTGTTCTCTGGAAATCATCTCGTGGTTCTACAGGAGTGGATGACTCTTCTCATATTCTGACCACTTGATGAAGATATCCTCGCATGTGTTAGCATACGAGAATCTGTGTTGGTCCATCATGGCTGAAAGTATTTCCTTCACTTCTACTGTATGTTCTCTGTATTTGATGATTTTGGCACTCAAACGTTGCAGAACTACACGAGCCTTGATCAGATGTTCCATAAACTATTGCATTTGATCCGGTGTCATGCTTTCCACCTATGAGATCTCCACTACCCATGAAAATCCTTTTTTTACATGTCGTTTGACTATGCCATGCAAGTTGACAAAGTCTTCGGGTGGGCTGAACTCTGGGAGGCCAATGTCTTTCATCTCCCAATTAATATTTTCCTGGCCTCTTTCACACTCGGCCCATTTCTTTTGTATGTATAATTGAGGTTCCTGGGCCATCCTTATCCAGTATTCGACTGCTTTCCTAATCTGGGAGATGCTTCTATTCCTTAGCACTCAAATACCATGCTCCTCTGCGTCTCGGCCCTTCTGCACTGCGTTGATGTAGTCAATTCATTCTACCACTAGGTATGATTTCTCATACCATATCTCGGCATCCTTGCAGGTTGCTAGTGCCATAAGGGTATATTCTTGGAAATAGGCTATACATGCAGTGCAAATATGTATTTCGTTTGTGAACTTTGTGTATGCATCTTGGAACTCACTCTTCAGAAAAAATGTGGCATGCGTTGAGTCTTGATAATATTTTTCCAAGGGGCATAGATGGTCTAGCACCTTCAATGCAGCGTCCATTTATTTTTCATCTCTCTTCGCTCGATCCAATGTGGCATCAGTGATAACCATCCCTACACCGATGAGTGCAAATGCCTTTTTTTTTTCTGTGTTAAGCAACTTCTCCTTTGTGGTGATGAGAATCAAGCTATCCAACGTGAGTCTTATTTTCTTGGTGGTCCTCCTCATGATATATTTCGGCCTCTTCCTGTCATAAGAGATCACCTATATATCAAAAACCTCATCAACAAGCTCAGGGATTTGTTGTTCTCCCCAGGTTAGAGTGTTTCCAAATATCCCTAATGTATGTATTTGTTCTAGGACCAGTTCTTGTACTTCCTCCATATGTTCTGATGGCTCAACCTATGTCTGGTGTTCATCGGTTGGTGAGGTATCGAACAAAATTGAAGAGTCATTGATAGGTTCAATACTTACTTGGTGATCGGCAGTCGAGGTTCCTATATGACTATTGTGATTCCTCCTTTTGTCCACCTGAACCTAGCTCATCCATTGAGTTGTCTTTAGGGGTCCCTGATAGGTCAAGAAACTCAGTATCTAAGACACTTTCGGCTTCATGATTGCCCTGCGAAGGGTTATGAACTAATGCATTGGGACTTGGAGTAGATGTCCCCCCTGGTTATTTTTCCTTTGTAATTGGTATCAGAGTTATAAGTGAGACCTCCAAATGCTCCTCCTCATCATAGATGGTTATCAAAACAAACAGGGGATCAGGAACACCCGTTTCACTTGGCATTCTTGGAACCTCATATTGGGTTGGAATGGTCACCGACGATCTGGCATGTGGTGATGGAACTCTGGGATTTTCCAGACCGACGGTTTTCTCCAGTTTTGTCGACTCTAAGCCATTTATCTCCTCTTTGATTGTGATTGGGTCGTCCGGGGGGATCCTCATCATTTCTATTAGTTGCAGATCATTCTCTAGCTGATTGATGACTCTTTGGGATCCTTCTAGTAACAACAACCCCCTCCTTTGTTCCTTTGTGGTTTCTGCTGCAATGATTTCTCCTCTAACCTTGAGAGCTTATTGAGCCCACTATTCTATTGTTTCGACCTTCTCATCCATACTCATAGCTTTGAACTTAGTCATGTTTGAGTTAGCTTTTCTATGTAATACCTCCTCCCAGTCCTGAGCACATTATGTAAATACTCATCTTCAAACTTTTCATGCACATATGGCCAGCAGGAAGAGACTTGTGAAGTGCGTTGGAGAACTATGCCTTTAGGGTCATGCTTGCAAAACTGATCTGTCGGGAACTTGTATTCCAGTTGACTCAAACCCTCTTGTTTAGCTTGAGCAGAGTCCTTCACTATACAAAACCCTATGTGGAAACCATAGGGTATGGATGCTCATTTCTTGTCCATGACCAAAGTGGCGTTATAGCCCTACAGGATAGTCTAATAACATATTTCTCTTACCACGAGCAGGTCTGGGATGTGAGTGGGGAGAATATATGGTGCTCTAGTGGCCCCGAACACCCTGATATAGGTTGTGTGTAAATAAGGTCATAAGACTTCTTGTACCTATTTTCCAATAGGATTTTGAAGTAGACATGTACAGGAAGCTTTGCGATATGCCAACTCAAATTCACACCGGTGAAGACATTCCTCACGCAGATTACATCTAGTAGATATGAGGCCATGTGAAAAGCAAGTGCCTCTCCTTCCTTCGACGTCTAAGCCTACAATACATTGGTACTCAATTGCTTGGATATGATTTCTCCCCAGTTGAAACTACTCCTTGAAATAGCCACAGTATATGCCAGGGGCATCCATGCCTCTGAGAACTTGGTGCAGTTTTTTTCCCCGTATAACCGGAAAATTAGAGCCATTAAGTAGATATATGGCTCCCTTAGATTCACTGTCCCATACCAGTTGTTGCTCTAGTTTGTGAATTTGTTTTCCTCCTTCCACCATGAAGCCATCAATCGAATGGTGTCGTGGAATTCATAGAACTTCACCATGAAGACTGTGTTCAACCGCTCCTCCGGGTCCCTGAGCTTGTAATATTTATGGACCTCTGTCGGGAGAAAAAATTTGACACATCCATCATTCTCATCATTAATGAGGCACTTCTGCATGTCTGTATGCTCAATGATCCAACTCATAGTCTCAACGCAGGGTAAGACTAGAGTTCGGCAGGCTACCATGGGCAAGCACGACCGCTAAATATTCAGAAAAACATGGTCATCGAGCACCCTTATGTCTAGGTTGTTGTGTGGGATAAACTCTGGGTAATATTCCCAATTGATTTTTTTGAACAAATCTCCCCACTGTGGGAGAATTATTTTTGATCCAGTGGTCGCTTATGTATTTCCAAAAGAGGGGGGTTGAATAAATGCCTTCTTCGTTGAATTTTTAATGAATGGATCCACCCTGGGAGCATATTCCAACTGCCTCGCGGTGTCGGGATAATATCCTTCACCAATCTCTGCCTCCTTTAATTTTGGCGCCCTCGGCGAGAGTATAGTCATTGGCTTCCTTGGAGGTATTTTCCCTGCAGATAGAACATCATTAGACACTGTGTAGCAGATCGAATTCTGATATATAAAAATTACGATCGTCAAACTGATAAAAATTAACACATACCTCTTCTTCATGCTAGCTTTACCTGGTTTTTTGAAATTTTGAGAATCAAACACAACTCTTGAGACGGTCTCTTCACTTCTTCGATTGTTCTGTAAATGGGAAACTTGTGTGCAAAATGGAGGTGTTCGAAGTTGTCTTAGTGATTTAAACAGAGATAATACTTACCTTGTCGCATCATTTATTCAATTCAGGATATGAGTGTGGTTGTACAAAATCTGTCGCCAGATCTTCATTATGTTTCAGATTAAATGCAATCATAGGTTGGCGGCGTGGGCTATAATGTGTTCTATCGACGATTTCAAATTCTCGTTGTTCAATTGACGCACGAGGTAGCAACATATGCGGAGAAAAATGTTAACTGGCCTATTAAATGGCATAATCCGATCTTATTTTGTGCTAAAAACCTCCCATCATTCCACTAAATAAATAGGGGAATCGAGAATCGAGGATTTTCTTTAGACTATGTTCGTTGATATCTCTCGGAAAAAACTCCGATGCCGACCCATCTTGTTGCACAATGCTGATGTGGAAATACGGACTTGGAAGTGTGACTAGGACGCGGGGAAACCTAAGGTGACTCGGGATGAAATTAGGGCGTACAAATGCCTACGCGACAAAGACACGTGGCACTTGAAACTAACATCTTCGTTTAATTGTGTTATTCAAAATTGGGGAATTTGCATTAGCTAATCATTTTAACAACAGGTCCTACCATACTGATGCCGAAAATTATCAAGCATCGATGATCAACGATAATTTTAAACAAGTTTTCCCGAACTAACCCCCTTGAAATTTTTCGATGTCGAAAGTGCATCGGGGGTTGACGGTCGACGAAGTGTCAATGATAAAATTTTCAATGATTTAACCCTTTGATATTTCACCGACCCCGAACAAATGCATATGTAATCAGCTATCAAGGTTTCATCATGGCCTATGTCAATTTTTAGCCCTCTCGTATTTCACCGACGCCGAAGGGAAATCATCCAACTCCTGAATCTTATTTGCAAACAACTAGTGCAAATTTACTTTTCCTTTTATGGATGTTGGTGATGGATTGACGATCGACGATTATTGTTACTACGTGGTCATTTTACCTACTCAGATTTTGTCGATGCTGAACATAAGCATGCTTGTCACAATTTTAGTTGTAGATTCTTAGTTAGAATGCCAAGTTATTTTAGACACAAAGGTTTCACATTGACATGTTCAAACAAATCCAATTTGATCGATGAAGAGACATGAAAACAAAATTAGCCATCCTTCCATAGTGGAATCAATTCAGAAAGAAAAAGAAAAGAAAACAAGTGGTACCCAAAAGAGACAAAATTTCATAAAATCTTTTAGGGTGTGTTGAGCGCTCAACAAATGATGATTCTCTGGGAGAAAGTAGAATATTTGTTCCTTCCTTTGGGCTTAGCTAGTGTAGAAGTTGGTTGAGAAACTAATTGGCTTTTCTTTTATCAAATTATTTCCTATCTATGCGTGTACAATTTCCCCGGTACGTGAATCTGGGTCTACCTATGAAGTTTAACCCTTATCCCACCTTCGTTTCTCTTGACTGTGACCCATGCCCCCTTTTGACAAGAGTCGGGTAACGCATTCACTAGCTCGAGGACATTTTAGTTATCATTATTCACTCGCTACGATGTTGCTCCCCTGCCATTGAGCATCCATAGCCCTGACGTAGTCACTCCAACATTTGCTCCGCTGCCAACGAGTGTCCATAGCCCCGATGGAGTTATCTGCATTTCCTCACCTACTTTTCACTCATTTAATACAATTTATTTATTCTTGGCAGGAATGCCCAGAGTGAGTTGGAGAGGATGACGTCTGTTATCTACAAGATGAAATGGTTAATGTGAAATTCCTCCTAGCTCTGTCTAGTGGTACATGTGGTGCTTTCCAATTTTCCATCTTTTCCTTTGGGCTTTACAAGACCACCAAGCGGACACTTCATCACTTACTAAGGTCGTTTGTTTACATAGACAAGATGTAGATCTCCTTGAAGAAAATTGCAATTGCCCAGTGTTTCTTATGTTGCACATAAGTGTGAGTTAGGAGAAGATCTTTCTACACCATATTTATTTGGGTCAACAAATGTTTTGAAGAACACAACTTTATTACAAGAAAATACTGAATAAAAAATAAAATACAGGAATAAAAGGAAATCAGAATATAACATGGAAAGGCACACACATGTCATCAGAATAATGTGAGTGAATGTTAGATTTGATCTATGTTAGTATGCTTAGTGCTTGAATATATTGGATCTGTGTGGATACTGCAATGATATGATGTTAGGGCTTAGCTGCGTTGTAAACTAAGGTTGAATATTAATGAATCATAATTGGTAAGTGCTCTATTAAGGTGTTACAATCATAGATCTGTGTCCCAGCTAAGGTTGTAGACATTGGAGTCCTACAACCACCCCTGCCTATACCTCAGGTGAGACTTCATATGATTTGCAGGTGTTGTCGAAAGGGTCGGTAGTTAGGGTTTTATTGGTGCGTTGTTGTAGCGTTGAACCTCGAGTCTTCCCCTGTGCCAACAAATGGTTCTGTTGTCAGGATTGAAACTGTGATTGCTGGGAACTGAGGAAGAAGAAGCTATGTGTAAATATCTGACTCTAAACTGTGAAAGCTCCATCTGTAGATCTATTTCCCTGGTGCGAAGTACTCTACTTGGATTGTGAAGCTCTGTGCTAAGAAGAGAAGTCTGATTTGAAGAAAAGAGGTAAGATCTAGAAGCTTTGTGTTCTGTTGAAAGCAAGATTAATAGAAATTTTTGTTTGAAGAATATGGATCTAGGTATGTTTGATAAATTTTGTCCTAGCCTAAAAACTAGGGCACAACTAGATGAAAGAATATTTGATATGACTAGATCTGATAAGAATAGTGAAAGATATGTTATTCCTATGCATAGAAAGAATGTTTGGACTAACAAATGGATGCAGGATCCTAGAAATAATTTTTTGCAGGTTAGCTACCATGATCCTAGTGCGCAGTACAGGAAAGGATGGGGATCATTTAAGAGAAAGAGAAGATTAACTCTTTGTTACAGTTGGAGAAGACCGGGACATCTTGCTAAGGATTGCTCTGGTAGAAAACCTAGATGTCTTTGTTGTAAAGTTATGGATCATGAAGTTTTGGATTTCCCTAGAATGATTGCTAAGCTTGAAATAATGAATATGGAACAAGTAGACCCTGAGAAAGGTCAATAAACTAAGACCATGGAATAACCCCATAAGGAATCAGAGACTGTACTATTACACATGAAAGAAATATTGAATGACTAGAGAGATACTAATCTATCAAAGATCTTAAAAGAGAAAGAGAAAATAGAATTAAGAATAGGAGACTTTGACATTGACTGTACTCTGGATGAAGAAACACAGGTGAATATCATGACAGAAAGAACTTGGGAAATTTTAGGAAAGCCTGCTATGATTCCTTCATTGGGAGGAATAGGATTATTTAAAGGAAAGTTGATAACCCTATGTGGAATACTTACCGAGACATCTATGAGTTCTCATGGAACTTCGACAGAAGAAGAATTTGAGGTTGTTAAATTTATTGAGAACAACGCCCCATTTGCTATATTACTAGGAAATCCTTGGATTGAAAAGGATCAAGCCAGAAGAAAAGAAGAAAAAGTCTTAGAGAAGAAGAAGCAAGAATTAAAATATTTCATGACTAGGAGGATTGCACATTTGATTGAAGAATAGGAGAACAGATCGAAGCTATTCAGAACCAGAAACTTGGATGTCAAAGTTGAAAGAACACAAGAAGACTCATAGAAGACTGAAGCACCTACCCCAGATAGAGAAGAAGTATTGCCCTTGAATCCTAGGAAAGAATCTCAACAATGCAAAGTTACTATGCCAAGAGGAGATAAGAATCAGAATGGAAAGAGGAATACCGAGACGAAGCTCACTGGAAAGAAGGCTAGAAAACTAAGCAAGAAGAGATCAAAGATCGAAAAGTTGCAGAAGGTTCCAGAGGGAACTTCGCAGAAGGAAAATTTGCAAAACTGGAACTTTGTCGGGATAGCAGAACAGCGCCACATGGTACTTCACCATGGCAAATAAATATAGTCGTTGGAAACAGTATAACTGTTAGACCATCACCCCAAATGGTTAGAATGACATTTATGGTCATAAATCTCGCCATCAAACCGTTGGGACCGTGCCTTAACGGACAAAACTGAATTAATGAAGGCTTCTCGCTCGTTGTAGAGATTCGTTGCCTAGTTATCTACTTATTCCGTTGAACCTTGCACCGAGAACACTTTTGCCAACCATGATTACTTGAGCCTGCAGATTAGTTGATTTCATGCAGTGATCATCGAGCCATCACCATCCATCCCGTTGCATTGAGTAGTTATTCTTCAAACCCGAGATATTCAACCATGAGCGTGTATGTCCGAAGAAGTTAGCACATTCGAAGAGTCTATGAAGGAGGTACTCATCGACCTCATGACTGAAAGAGAATGTCTATGTCTATGGATGTATAAGCATCATCGACGAGAGGAGTACAAGCCTCTCCCTCGACTGCTTGCGGATCAGGACCATCTCGAGTCGTCACAAAAAAGAGAACCAAGCACAGATATGACCTAGCAAATGCGAAGCTAATCCCAACCATATTACCTGACTACATCCCGCCTTTGGTCGGCGCAGTGAGTCATGATAGTGTGCCAAGAGATTTTGACTACACTATGGTTACTGTGTACCTCTCGAAGGGGATACGTGTAGTTCGAGCGCATCAGGACAAGATTGCAACGTTGAATTTCAACGACTTCAACTTAGGATACAACAAGAACCATAGTATGCTCGCCCCATATAAATACTTGACTAGGACGAAGGGGAAGAACTCGAAGATAATCCCCTAGCCATCGACAATGAACCTCGCCCAGTCCACCCTGTTGAATGAAATGAAAATCCCACACTTTGGAAGGAACCAGGAAGTTAACACCTGTGTCAAGATCCTACTTTCATGTTACCATGGAGGCTACTTATGGCTAGACCATCATATCATAGTTGATCCAATGATGATCCATAGGATCAATAGATTAAGTATGCAAGGACCCGACCCGTAGGACTTCTATCCAGGGAAAGCCACAGATCGTGCATTATCCCATAAGATCAAGGATACATACGACAACGTTGAGAAGGGGACATAAGGCTACAAGGTAGCTTCCATCCAGAATGGCGTAGTGCACCTAGCATGCCAATTAATCGCAGGAAAGATAGTAAGGAAGAACAGACCCATGCAAGTCACAGGATTTGTCATTAACCTCACAGGAAAATGCGTGGAAGGCCTACAGATGAACTAGGTGAAGTACCTAGTTAATCAGCTGGAATGAGACTACCGCAAAGCACAGGATCAAGGCTATGAGTTCCACTTTAGTTGGCTCCTGATTCTCATCACGTTTATTTCTTGGGAGATGCTAGAAGGTGCGACCTGCCCGGACAGTGAGTCGTTCGAGCCGCTTTCTACGAAGTTCACCATGCTTTGGTACTCAAGCGACATGGGAAAACAATGGCATTCGAACATAGTATTTCACACATACTATCTCCAGCTGAAGAGGGATATCAAATTTGAACCTCGCATGACACCTAACACCTTACAGTGGTTTCAAACCCTCATGAAGTTTCGCGTAGATCGGCACTTCATCTATATTACTGCGTGAGCAGATGAACATAAGGAGGAGCTTCATTCGTACTACAAACTCACAGAAGAGAACCTCAAGGAGATCACTAAGGACTGGTCAGCAGACCTCATTATCCTCGCTGACCCCACAGATATGTCAGACCCTAAACTAATTGGTAGCTCGGAGGCCACTCAAGAAGAGCATGACACGCTCGAAACCAGCAAAAGGAAGAAGACCAAAGAAGTCCAAGACTTAAGAAGCGCCTCAGAAAAGACTGCTTCAGTATCACCTGGTCGAGGGGGTGATGATGAAGTAGAAGAGATAAATGGAAAAGAAGATGAGCAGAAGCAAGGCGAAGTAACACCGGCTAGAGATGAGGTTGATTCCTTGAAGAAGAGGAAGGTTTCTCCCTTGAAACCCTCTTCCCAGAAGAAATCCAGAGCCACCTTGACTAAGATGCAGACTATGCTCACTGTCCATGACTTTGACTTCATCATCGCAGCTGTAAACGACGCCTCGTAGGAAATATTGCAGAAACAAGAAGCCAAGTAGGAGGAGATGTACGATATAATCAAGGTCGAACTCTGAGGGGTACAGCAGGCCCTTCAGCCCAGTCGCACAGTGTCCACTGCGCCCATGCCATCGAGAAAACCAGAGTTGGGAGATGAGTCAGCCCAACTCCGCCGACTAGCTGATGCGACTGAAGCTCGCCTTCGTCGCGCACAAGAAGAAACTGAACAGGCCACCCAAGCCTTGAATCAAGTGAAATAAGTACTCGTAGAACAATGTCAACTTGTAGAGCAAGAGAATTTTTCTCTCCGGACAAATTTTTAAGAGGAGAAAGCACAGATTCAACAAGAAAAAGAACAGTTGCTCCCAGAGCAACTTGAAGTGAAAGACGCATTCAACAAAGCAATCTACTTTGTGATAGGCTTAGAGCCAAAGGGAGAAGACCGAGTTGAGCATCAAGTAGATAAGCTCGCGGAAGTTATCCAGCAGCTACAGCAAAGAATAGCAGACTTAGAGCTCTGCACAGTGCCCGACACTCTGCAGGATGTAAGGGATCAAAGAGAAGCAACTGCCTCGAGTACAGTTGAAAGAATCAAGGCCCTCGCCATGGAATGTAATAAAATAAGTGATTGCAGTGCTTAGACTTATGAGCAACTCACTGATAATCTAGAATTAAAGGCACTAGAGTTACAGCTCCAGGAGGCGAAGCAGCAAGAAGAAACAACACAAGCGCAGTTGAAGCCCCTGTCAGCTGTTGAAAGGATGAAACGATCCCAAGAGCAGCGCACTACTCAACTGCAGGTCCACACTATTCAGGGAAAAGTCATGGAAGTGACTCAAAGGCTCCAAACTATATAGGATGAGGCTTGCCAACTGTTCTCAGAGATCGAAGGCAGTTGGGCAGCGCTTAAAGGGACCTGTCAATGAAGTTGTTATCCAAGAGTTCGTTGAGCAGGAGGTCATGGCATAGCAACAGGTCGAAGCAGATTGATCCAAGCTCGAAGCTTTTGAGGCAGAATTACCCAGAGCAGAGTGACTTGGGATGATTCACAGGTCAGTGTTGGGGGCCTGTTGGCCCTTGACCAAGTTTTGAGGATTCTTGGTCATGTTTGACCTTGTTTTGGGACATCAACAGGATGTCGAAGGAGGAGCGCAAGACGAAGCGAAGGTCATGGGATCTCAGCCCCTTTTTAGGGCCTTTTTGGGTTTTGGGCTTATGTAATGGGTATGGGAATGTCAGCCCATGGGTTTACCCATGTTTAGGCTCGATTTTGTAATGTATAAATAGAAATCTAGGCGATGTAGGAAGTAGTTCGATATATGTGATCGAAGGGTTGTAAGTTGTGCTAAGTGCAAGTAATAGTTGTAAGCGCTTCATGCATACTGTGTGAGACTCGTAGAGCTAAGTGCAAGTGACCATAAGAGACTGTATGTAGGCTTTGTGCTGTAACCTAGCTTGGGGAAGGAGGATCTAGTGAAGAGTGCACAGATCTCCTGTCCTCTGCGAAGTTGATATTGAGGCTATGTGCATGTAATAATATTGAAGGAAGCTAATAAAGAAGATGAAGAGTTGGTGGGTGTAGCCCCAGGGTGGGGATGAACCACGTATATCCTAAGTTGTGAATGCTTTGTGCTTTATGGTTGCTCTCTTGTTTATATGATTAAATGATTAGTGCATTGTTAGATGATGAATGAATGAATCTAATATGGTAGCTTAGTGCTGAATAATGTGAGTGAATGCTAGATTTTATCTATGTTAGTATGCTTAGTGCTTGAATCTATTGGATCTATGTGAATACTGCGTTGATATGTTGTTAGGGCTTAGTTGCGCTGTAAACTAAGGTTGAATATTAATGAATCGTAATTTCTAAGTGCTTTGTTAAGGTGTTAGAATCACAGATCTGTGTCCCAGCTAATGTTGCAAACACTGGGTCCTTCAACCACCCCTGCCTCTACCTCGGGTGAGACTTCATATTCTTCGCAGGTGTTGCCGAAAGGGCCGATAGTTAGGGTTTTGTTGGTGTGTTGTTGTAGCGTTGAACCCCGGGTCTGCCCCTGTGCCAACACACATTATCCTTCAACTTCTTTAAGTCTTCTACTATGTTGTAGTCCATCTTGGGTGACTCTTGTGTATGTATGTTTATAGGATTTTTTCGGAGACAAAAGGTGTTTTCGAGTGATCGGTTGTTTGTTTTCCCCTCGAAGATTGAACAGTGATAAGGTCACTTGAGACCGGTTGACCCTTCACGTTTGCATCACGAAAACCTCAACGGGTTGTTCCTGAACTTCAGGTACATCATCGAGAGGCATCAACAAGTCAGGATCCCATAACAACATGGTTGTTTCTTCCGACAGCTCAACTTCATCTCGATCGATGATGTTCACCGTTGAGTCACTTGATTGTTCGGTAAGAGAAACTTCTTCTAGGAACCGATTGGCCATTAAATTCATAGCGTACACCCATTGGGTACAGTCTCTTTCAAAATGTTTCTCTTGATGATATGTACAAAAAGAGTCGGATTCTACATTACCCAGGTCAATGTTTAAGTTGGCTAGGGGAGGTTCAATCACTTTGAAAGGTGGATTTCTCTTTAAAAAGGGTTTATAGGGCCTTTGACCTTGGTTTCCTTCCTTGACACTTTTTTTCATGTCTACAATTTCATTTGAGAGTTTCTTTATCATCTGTTGTAGGTCTTATATGTCCCCACTTCCCTTTTCAAGACCTTGTTTTGTTTATTTTCCCGGGGGTCTAATCAACAAAAGTCCTCTTCTAGGCGGAGGTTGAACTTCCTTATTAACTAGTGAGACCTGGCCCTATTTGCATCCCTTCATTTGGAATTCAATCATTTTGGCTTCCTTGAAATTTTCAGCTAGGGTATGTTTGGCATCCCTTTTCACAAACATGGAAACGGAAGTAGGGAGACCATTAACATATACCTCAATTTGCAACTCCTGCGTAGGTTTAGCTTCAAATTGAAATTTGTTCAGGATAGTGGTAAACTATTGATTGAAGTCTTTAACCTTCTCTTTTGAAATCATGGTGGTGACAAAGAGTTCAGCCATTAAATCTCATGTGGTGGTTTCTTCTGCAAATTTGTCTAAGAAATATTTTTGAAACTTCGTCCAACTAGTTATGGACCCTACAAGCAAGTTAAAATACCAAGTCGAGGTTGAATTCTCAAAGTTATAGGTAAAAAGCCTACACACTACGTCCTCATGTTGTACTTTCATCAGTATTATGGCTAGTATGAACTTTTTAATATGGTCTTTAGGCAATCCATATGTAGTGGCCAGTAACAAAAAAAAATCAACAAGCCTAGTAAAAATCCTTACAATTACGCATAACATTTCTAACATAGAATTTCTGAGTG
>ML785611.1:401682-433600 GCA_009831015.1 Picea engelmannii | reverse complement strand
TGAGGGAATTTAGAGAGATAATTGGTTCAACTTCTGGTGGATCAGAGGGCGAGTTATGATCATCAACTTGTGGTAGGTATTCAGAATGGGAAACATTGTCATCCTCTTGAGAAACATCCTTATAAATGGCCATAAAAATATTTTTCTCCTTACACTTGTTCCCCAAAAAATGTTTTCCATCACATTTATAGAAAATACCCTTAAGTTGGTGTTCATCCATTTATACCCTGGTGTTATAGCATAAAATGTCATACTTATGATTTGGTCCATGGCCTAACCCTTTCTCAATGCTTTCCAGACTTTTTCTTAAAATTCACCTCCAAAATCATCTAAAAAAATGCTTTAAGAGCATATATGTGGGTTTACCTAGTGCAAAATGTGGGCATTCGTGCCTTTCCTCACTGCAACTTACGAATGCCCTCATTTTTGGTGAAAAAAAATAATTTTGTGTTTTCGGGTGGGTTTTTTGGTTGGGATCGTTTCCCAACAACCCTTTCCCATACCGAGCCCAACCAAAAAAACCTACTGAAAAAAAAAATTTGTTTTATTTTTCACCAAAAATGAGGGCATCCACGGGTTGTAGTGAGGAAAGGCATAGATTTCCGCATTTTGCACTAAGGAAACCCATGAATATGCTCTTAAATCATGTTTTTTAGATGATTTTGGAGGTGAATTTTAGGAAAAATTCTAGCAATCATTGGGAAAGGGTTAGGTCATGGAACAAAAGCATAAGTGTGGAATTTTTTTATATAACCCCTGATTAATTTTTGTATCTTAAGAGGAGGGGAAGGAGAAGTGAGATTTGTGGGTCGGGAGTGGGGAATAAAGGAGGGATTTCTGATTCGGGAAGAGAATACTTGTTATTCTCCTTAACACAATGAGTAGCTGCAAGCCAGGTTTGGGGTTGATCCATTAGGAAATGAGATTAGATGTCATCCTCAAGGCCACTAATAAATCACTCATGAAAGAAGGTGTCGAACATGGCTTCCATTCGAAAATCCAAATTCTCAAAAGAAGTGATGTATTATTTCATTGTACCAGACTGGTTAAGCTTGGTTAGTGGCCCAAATGATGTGTGTTGGTGTCAAAACATTCATAGAGGTCTGGAACAATATACGTCCAATTAGTGTACCCTCACTCTGAATTTTTACACCATTACCACCATCTCCATCATTCAGGATCCAAATAAAGGACACTGATACAATGTTTGGCCAAATCATCAGTAATGTTATGCAAGGAGAAATAATGTTCCATTTGAATGACCCATCCCGTGAGGTCTAAGCCATCAAATTTGTTCACCTCAAGTTTTGGAAGGTGAAATTCATGATAAATGTGATTAGAATGAAATACCATGGAATGTGATGAATCAGTGTCATCTTGGTGTGAAGGTTTTTCAGAGTAGGCAGGGCCCCATGATTGACTAATCATCATTGTCAAGTTTTTAAAATTTTCAGAGAGGGTGTCAAATTTGGAATTGAGGGTAGAAATATTTGAAGTGATTTCCTCGATTTCATTCTTAGTCTAGGCATGGGTGTTGTCCAAGGCAAGGATGTGGCTATCAAAGTCTTAGTTGTAGGTGTGAGTCATCTAGGATATAAGTGTTCACTAATTGGGCTAGTGGTTCCACAAAAAAAGGACTTATGTGTGAGGGGTACCAATGCAATTAGTGCAAAGAGAGGAATTAAATGGAATATGTCTCAAATAAGGGTGTCAAGGAGGCTGGGTGGGTCTACAGAAAAATAAATTCTTATGAGTGAGGGGTACCACTGTGATTAGTGTGAAGAGAGGAATCCTGTGGGATAGGTCCCAAATAAGGGTGCTAGAGGGACCACTATACTCTCTTTTTTTAGTCCTGCATAGTTAAACTCATGTCTGAATAATACATTAGTGACATAATGCTCAAATTTTTAATAGTTAAAATTGTGTACTAATTTTGCAACCTGGATGTAGGAAGAAGGGTTGCGCTGCAAAATTTCCACTATGTTTTTTCTCTATTATGTTCCAGTATCAAGGTTTATGGTATCAAGGGTTCCTATGGATAAGGGTTTTCCCTGTGCTATATATATATATATATATATATGATATATCAGTGAGTTCCAACAGTAGTACATGACCCAATATCTCAGAGCTCTAAATAAGGAGGTTCAACCATACCCTTAGATGTACTACCTGATTACCCATGTACATAAGAGTAGTCTTCCTACATGTTATTCTCGATGTCACTATAGCAGTCATTCGGTTGATTGGATAATATATAGTTGGTTTCAGAAGACCTATGGGAATCCATATATACCCATACGTACATGGGAGTGAATGACCATGCACAAGTGTTGTATAATGAGGTACTACTCAAAGGGGTACCAACAAGGATTATAGAGGTTTACAACTAGGTGAAACAATGTGTTTTGAGTAATCATGTGAAACCATTCATATTTCTTTCATGTATTCTTCCCCAACTGTAGTTTTACTCACCAAACGATGGATCACTGTGCTTTAAATATGATAGTAATACACGTCTCTAGCTTGGAAAAAAACTTGTCTAAAAAAACATGCAGAGCAAAGTTCTCTTATACCACTTGTAAGGTACCAGATGATATTATGGAGAGCATAAATATGATTGTTATAACAATTGTTAGAAGAAAGAGAAAAATAGAGAGCACAATGAAACAATTGATTCCATAAATGATACCTTTATTATCTCGATATTCAAGTTCACTTTCCTCTTTAAGGGGGCAACCTCCAACAGAGAGAAGCTCAAGTACAAAAATTTTCCATGCTTTCTACCCCTATTTATACTATTTATATCTTCTAGAGAACATTCTATAGGAATAAATTTCTATAGGCAGAACCTTCTAGTAAGTATTCTTACATTAGATGTGTCCACATTATTACATAGGCCTTATTTACTAATGTCGATCTTTTTTACATAACAAAACATATTATTCTATATACTTGAGGGGTTAGGGATGTTAGGACCCTAACATGTTGCAATGTGATTTGTTGTAGTTTGGTACATGGAATGCTTTTGGGTCTCTTCCATACAATCAATCCTAAAGATAAGATTTCAACCTACATCATGGTCAAGGTCACTACCCACTTTGGTTGGAATTTTCATCCTTGATAAAAATGTATGCACTCTTTTTTTTTTATCTATTTTCCCATAGGCTTGGCAAGGTTCACATTCTAGATCACTAACATAATTCTTTTTGTGTGAATCCACAGGTGTGTGTCGAGGTGGCCCTAGAGTGAAATAGTCCACCTTTCATTTATATGTGCACAATTAATGGAGTTCGACAATAGAATATGAAATACCTCAATCTATCAAATGTTTTTTATACATGCCAAGATCAAGATAATCTTATTAGGGATTGTCCTCATCCCAAACCTAAGCTGAGTGACACCATGAGTGAGGGATGAAACTACATCCTCCTACTTCTCAGGGTTCAAGGATATGTGGTACTTTGATGGCTTCAAGACATGGCACCGAAGGAAGTGGTCCCTTAGTTCCATTTGGTTCAAGAGGTGGTATAGGTTAAGGTTCTTAAAAAATCCTTGGTGTCTTGATGGTGTAGCTAATTGATGGGTGTTCTATATGCACTAAATCCCTCAATTAAATTGTCAACTCAAGGTAACTAAACTTAGAGTTGTATCACTATATATGCCAAGGTAGAAAAGATAGAGGAAGTATGATCTAACTAAGAATATGGTCTACCTAAGGGTTAATATAATGAGAGCTTAGCCATCATAGAAGAAATATCAACTATCCCGAAAATCCATGTGATCTCTTAATTCATATATCAATCATCAATGATAAGGAAACACTATTCTACTTAATTCAGATGCACTCTTATGCTAACTTAAGAAAATTCACAAGATTATAAACTCATAACTAAAATCTTAATTTAAACCCGAACTTCTAACTTAAAATTGCAATTCAAATCTAGAACTGAGATC
Source organism: Picea engelmannii (assembly GCA_009831015.1). Classification (NCBI taxonomy): domain Eukaryota; kingdom Viridiplantae; phylum Streptophyta; class Pinopsida; order Pinales; family Pinaceae; genus Picea; species Picea engelmannii. The sequence continues at coordinate 429,646 of ML785611.1, read as the reverse complement.
TCAAAAATTAAACTAAGCTAAATCCATTATTAAAAATTCAGATTGAAAATTGAAATACTTGTAAAAACATAATCAAAAACCTACTTCTATCTTAGCATACTACAATAAGATTGATAAGAAAAATATATTCAGGAAAGCATGACTAAACTGAGAATTAAATTAACAAAACTAGCAACTATTAATCCATCGAAACTTGTAAAAGAAACTATGTACTTTGTGTTAATTAATACTTTGTTCTAACTACCTTGTTTTAACCTGCAAAAATTCAATTTAGCATCTTAACACACAATCTATGTTAGTAGCTTGCAAGCCATTCACTAACAAATAAAAGACACAACATAATAGCAACTATCTCCTAGAAGCAACCTGCAAAAAGGGAATTAAACGATTAAATGATGAACAACAAACACACAACATTTAAAATAAAATAAAAACACATATAACAGGAAATGAAGTAAATGATAATTACACAATTGAAATATGCAAGCTATCTATATAAGTATTCACCCAAACCATTGGTGGGCCCCCCAGCAAGTGGTGGCTACTTCTCAATAGCAAATCGCGAGCTAAATCAAAACGGTTCTGGCATTAAATTAAAAAACGCAGTCTAACACAAGTTTTGCATAAATGTCTAAGTTACACAACAAAAATGATTCTAACAATTCTTAACACTTTGTTTGACCACTATTGTGGTATTTATAATGATTAACATTCGATGTTTTGACCACTGGAAGGGTCGACCTCCTCTAAAAATGGTAAATTCCATTAAATGTGTGCTAACGGTATTTAACTTCTAGAAACTGAATGAGCCACTCAATGATTAGCACAATTGCTTAATCTGAGATGTCAAGAGCGCAGTAGTTGGAGGCCATGAAGGTGAAAATAACCCATGTCGTTGATTCTCCAAGAACAAGCCACCAATATAACAACTGTCAACTCACCTATGCTCCAAGTGCTAGATGTAGTGTCAGATACAGTGCTGGATGAAGTGCCAGATCGGGTGCTGGATGGAGTGTCGAATGAGCTACCAAATGGAAAATCACATGGAGAATTCATCCTGTGACACATATATCACGTGTTAGATTATTTTAGACATTAAATCAAATCGAATTTAAATCAAAACCATGGAAAATCATCAATTGCACATACATGGTATAAAGCGATGACAAATTGATATAAAATCCTTCAAAAACTTCTTCAAAATGGTTAAATACTCATATAATACCGGTACAAAAAGGATTCAATAATCATCATAAAATAACCAAATCACAAGCCCAACATTACCCCCACACCTAAGATTTTACAGGTCCCACTACAAACAAAAATGAATTTCCCAATAGACTAGACTTGTTGAGCAGGGGATGGATTAGCTTTAGAAGTTTCTTGCCCTGAAGACTTTGTCTTGGCCCTCTTGTGGTGTTTTAATTGTGCACAGAGGATACAATTTTCATTGGTCATTTGATCAACCAATCGTTGGGGGGAATTGACCTTTTCTTATAGTATTGCATTGTCATGGTGGAGATTTCTATCCATGGTCTTCCTCTCTTCCAATTGTTGCAGTAGCTGAACATTTTCCTGTTGTAATTTTTCAATGGCTGGAGTATGATCAGATATCTCAGAGGAGATATTGGATCCCTTGAAGGATGTAGAGAGTCTATCAATTTTTGAATTTGGTGTAGGCATCTGTGAGGTAGGAGTAACAAGGGGTTTATGAGGGGGAATGGGTTCAGATTTTTCTTCTCTATCAGGCTCCAATTCTTCTACAGAAACTTCCCTAAGTCTTTTATGGGGGCTGTCGATATCAGAAGATACTTGGATAGGATCTGAAGTGCCTGGAGGTTTTACATTAGACTTCCCACTATCATTCTAGGTACTTTTTCCAAAAGATCATATTTTGAATCGATTAGCTCCTCTCCTATTTGTGGGGACTACCTGGAAATCTTGTTGAATTGTCTCTTGTAACTTTTTGGGTGAGGGATCAATAGATGTTAATGGCATTAGGGAGTTATCAATAGGCTTCTTAGTCTTATTGCTCGATGAGGTTGCAGGGGTATCAACAAGTTTCTTAGTCTTTTGTTCTGGTAGAGGGATAGCTTGAGTAGGAGGTTTTGGAGTCTTTGGAGAATGAGATTTGGATGGAGTAACAGTCCCTAGATCAAGTGTTTTCTTTATAGTCTTGATTGTAACATGGGGGGTTTGAAAATTGATAAATAAACTCATCCCATGTCTTCCCCTATTTTTCCAACTTGGCTATGACAAGCAATTTGATGAGGCCATGGTGGAATAGGTTGTTATGAGGATTGGACACATTCTTTCATACTTGGGAAGACATCTTCTCAGGAATTTTCAAGAATTAAAAAAGGAAATTCAATGGCTTATTGAATTGGAAATGAGATAATAATTGAAAATGGCAGGATTTAAAAACAAAATAGCTACCTTCACAAGTGATAATTCTGGTGATGACTATCAGAGGGTTACTTAGCTCATCTTTAATCCACTCCTTAAAGTATCCCTTAGCTCCTGAGACATTTTGAAACTCAGGCTTGAAGACCCTGTTGTAACTCACGTGTTTCAACTGGTGGTGTTTGAACCAACGGTCTCCAACCCTTGAAAGATTCATGGCTAAGGAAATTGATTCCTCAGAGACCAGGAAGGCCAAAGACCCCACGCGTTCCATCCTTCCATCGAATCTGAGGGATAATTGCAGACAAATATTGTCATCATGGCCCTACAGATGGTCCAAGAATGGTCCCCACCCTGTGCGAAGGAAGACACATTGTGAGAACTCGGGGATAGAAAAGAGGTCAACTTAGGAGGACGGCTCATATCCTTTGGGCATGGTGACAGTTTGGAGAATGAACAGAGGAGAGGAATTGGAAAGAGGACAAGTGAAATTGGGCAGAGGATGAGCACAATGCATGAATGAGATAACAATTTAAGATAACCCTCTGATTTTTAATGTGCTCAAGATGGAGGTGGTTGAATTCGTTGATGAATTCAACACACACGAGTTGCCATGTGTGAGTATAAGTGCTTCGATTTTGAATTCGAAGAGTATCTTTTGGAGGAAATCCTAATAATGGAGTTAGATCAGTGTCCAAGTCCTCGACTTGGACATTTGATCATAAAAATGTGTTTAAAAATTGTATCATTTAACTCTCAATTGTCATTTAACTAAATCATCATACAACTGAACAACCAAATAAATTCAAACGATTCTTGGTTACCTGAAATCGTGGTCATTTACTGTGTATATGCACCTCATTTGATCCTTCATATGGCACGTCATCCAGTCGTCCATATGGCACCCCATATGGTCTTTCAAATGGCACTCCATATGGTACTCCTATATGAAATGAAATTTTTTCATCTTGTAATGGATGTTTTATCCATAGCACTCAGTCTTAAACATTTTTTACAGTCATAGTGAATAGGAGCAAAGACAGGATAAGAGTGTCTCATTAATTGTTTTTTCATCGTGCTCACACATCATAACAATATGTTCCTTTATCTCTCATATTATAAGGCATGTAATCATAGTCTGTAGAGAAAAACTAGCTAAATGGTCTATCGAAGAAATATACAATAGGTTTATAACACATAGTGAGCATTTCAATAAAAAATAATTGTTGATATAATAGCCCATATCATGAAAACAATATAAATAAATTTTTACAAAGATTCTACTTATTCTTCTCATGGATTACAGATAGGTAGTGTTGTCATTTGTCAGCTCATGAAACCCCTCCCCCACTCCTAAGTATTGTGACACCTCACAATAAAAAATATAGGAAACCAGTGAATTATCCCAATAGACAAAGATTTACATCTTGTTACGTGTAGAGATAAATGTCACATATTGGTCTGACGAGACAGTTAGAATATGGCCCCACCTATAGGATAGAATATCCTACATATATTTAAGAAGATGTAGGTGAGAGAGTTTCAAGATAGTCTCAAAGTTAGTTCCCAATGGCAGATTTATGAAGTTCATTAACCTTATCTTAACCATATGTACTTCATGTCAGCTTTGTCTACAAGTAATGTCGTACATCAGGATAAGTTTAAGATTTAGGAATTTATTATTATTATTATTATTATTATTATTATTCAGATTATCATCCTTGCTAGGTAGAATGCCCCGCTTCCAGCAATCTTGTTCAGTACTCTGACAGGTTTACCTAGTCATACCATAGGCCGGTACCCACTGCCAACAGACCTGTTCAATATCTCGGCGAGTTAGCCTCTTACACCCTCAGAGACTGGCCCTCCATATTTTAATATTTTAATATAAGATTTCTTTATGCAAGAATATGGGGGGACAACTCTGAAAATAAATTTTTTCTCTTTCTCTCTCTTTTTTTTTAGATTGGGATGGTATTTATGTTAGAGGATGACTTTCCTTTATATATTCCTTATATATATTCTTGATGTAAGGGGTACTTAAGTGGACGTGGCCTATCTAAAGATATGATATAATCAAACATTTTTAATGTGTAGTGGATGGTACCATTGGGAAAGAACAGAAAGGTATCTTTAGGCTCAACTCACTTTCTTCTTTTTTTAAGTTATTGGGATGTTTCCATGGCTAGATGCTAATCAGACCTCCTTATTACTCTTCAATAAAGATACTTTACTCACTTACTCAAGGTTCTTGGGAAAACTATACGAGTAACCTCTAAGTTTGATGGTTAAGGTATCACTTCCTTATATCTAGTGGTGAAGGTTTAAGAGTAGTTGCTATTAAAGATGCCTTGAGAAAAAGAAGATGGAAATCTTTGCAAACATGTGGGTAATTACAACAAATCATTATTCAATTGATTCTTAGCAGAAAACGAAGTTCAAACATAGCAATATTTTGAAGGAAAATACCTCCTTTATATCTCCTTGAAACTGTCTACTCCTGGTGAAATAAATACCTACATAAATCTCTAGAGTTGTCTATCAACACACTTCAAAATTATTTACATATGTACAGTCAAAAATTTAGAAAAACGTTCAAGAACAAGGGGGGACTTCCCGATCTACTAAGGCCAATGCCTTGTCAGTTGACATGACCTGTAGAAAATCTTCTTTGGAAGTGGGTCTGTGATAAATTTTGAGTCGGTGTCCATTTACTATGAAGAAGACTTGTCCATCATCAATTGTTTTAATTTTCACAGCCCCATTGTCATACATGGTGACTACCTCGTAAGGACCCAACCACCGAGTGGTAAGTTTTCCTTTGAAGAATTTAAATCAGGAGTCAAACAAAAAAGCCCAATCACCAAGTTGGAAATGTTTCTTCTTAATAAACTTGTCACACAACTTGCTCCTATGGTTTTGGACTAATAGTTTTTATTGGATAGCATCTTGCTTGATTTCTTCCAACTCATTTAACTGTAGGACTCATTGATTCTGAGCCTCATCTAAGTTTAATCCCAATTCTATGGAAATATGGAAGGTCCTTACTTGGAATTCTATTGGTAGAAGTACTTGTTTCCCATACACTGGCTCATAAGGGGTATGCCTAGTGGTGTTTGTCCAGGTGGTTTGATATGCCCACAAAGCCTCTAGAAGCCTATCATCCCAATCTCGATGATGCAATTGAACAGTATTGGTTAAGATAGATTCCGGAACTTTGTTTGTGGACTCTACCTAACCATTATCTTGTGGGTGGTATGGAGAAGACTTGCAGTGCTTGATCCCATATTTTTCCGTTAGTTCTCTCATTAGCTTGGAAGTGAATTGAATGCCTTGGTCTGTAACAATTTCACGAGGAACAGCAAAGCGAGTAAATATGTATTCATAAATGAATTCGACAATGGATTTTTTTGTAGCCCTGAATAGGGATTTTTCTTCTAACCACTTGGTAACATAATCTGTACAAAACAAAATGTGATTTTTCTTACAAGACATGGGTGAAATTGGTCCTACAAAGTCAAGGGCCCATTTCTCGAAAGGTTCTATCATAAATTAGGCATGCAAGGGAATTTTTGCAGCTGACGTGGGTCTTCCTGTACTGAAAATTATCACAACTCCTCACATACTTGGCAGCATCCTTAAAAATGCTAGGCCAATAGTAACTTGAATGTAACACATTATATGTTGTACGTTTGCCAGAAAAATGTCCACCACGTGGTTTTTTATCACAAATTTTTAGGATTTCTGGTATCTCATCTTCTCGGACACATCTACGAATAATCAAGTCTGGACTAGTACGAAAAATTTCATGGACGACCCAAGAGTAATTGGCACTTTGCATAATAATTCTATGCTTTTCATGAGGTGACAAATGAGATGGTAACTTCCTAATAGCCAAATAGTTTTCCATATCTACAAACCATGGGGTATTTACAGAAAGGGAAAAAAGGTGCTCATTTGGGAAACTATCATCTACGAGAATATCATCATCCTCATTTTTTATGCATGAAAGAAAATCAGCTACCAAATTCTCCTTTCCTGGTCAGTCAAGAATGGTGATATTAAACTCTTGCAATAGCAGGAGCCACCTAGTCACTCAACCATTAGTTATGGTTTTATTCATGATAAATATGATGGCAGAGTGATCTATATGTACAAATACTTTGTAACCTGTGATGTAGTGGCGAAACTTATTGATAGCATGAACTACTGCCAAGAATTCCTTTTCGGTAACTGTATAGTTTAAATCGGTAGGGGACAAGTTCTTGCTCACAAAATAAATGGCATATGACTCATGGTCTTCTTTCTTCCCTAATACTCTTCCTATTGCGGTGTCAGAGACATCATTGGATATGTGAAATGGGAGAGCCCAATTGGCCCCCCTAAGAATTGGTGCCATAGACAACTTAGCTTTCATAGTTTCAAAGGCGGTTTGACACTGCTCAGTCCAAATAAAATCAACATCCTTTATTAGCAATCAAAACATGGGTGCAACAATCTTTGTGAAACTTTTAATAAACTACTGGTAGTATCCAACATGTCCAAGAAATCTTCTCACCTCTTTTTGAGTCTTGGGGGGTGGAAGTCTGACGATGACCTCAATCTTAGCAGGATCAACTTTAATCCCTTCAGATGACATGTGATGTCCTAGAACCACTCCTTTAGTCAACAACATTTTACATTTTTCATGACTTAAGGACAAGTTCATTTCTTAGCATCTGATAAGGCCTTTTTCTAAATTATCTAAGGCTTCTTGGTAAGTATCGCCATATACTATGAACTTATCTATGTATACCTTCACACAAGCATGAATAAGATTAGCAAATATCCCTAGTACTTCTCATTGAAATGTGGCAGGAGCATTACACAATCCAAATGGTAAGACCCTATAGGCATAGGTTCCCCAAGGAAAAGTAAATATAGTCTTGTCCTGGTCCTCGAGTGCTATGACAATCTGATTGTACCCGCTATATCCATCTAAAAAGGAGAAATATTTCTTTCCTGACAAGGTGTACAAGACTTGGCCAATGAAAGGAAGGGGAAAATAATCCTTCGGAGTGGCCTTGTTAAGCTCCTAGAAATCAACACAAATTCTCCATTTCCGGGTTACTTTCTTTGGAACCACTAAAAGCAGGGATACCCATTTACTATCAAAGATGGGATAAATGAATCTAACATTTAATAAATTTTGGATCTCCTCTTTTACTACATCTTTGAGTGTTGGGTTCATCCTTCTTTGGGGTTGCCTAACAGGTGTTACTCCCCCCTAGGTATCTACATGATGAATGCATGTCTTAGGGTGTATACCCTTCATGTCAGTGTATTCTCAGGCGAATTCCCCTGATTGTTCTTTAAGGACCCTTACTAACTGCTTTTGTTGGTCTACTATAGATAGCTAACAAACCAAGCAATGATGGACATTTTTCAGTTGAGTGGTCCTCTGTGTAGAAGCCACAAACTGAAATGTTATCTAATGGGCATTCCCTTGAGGAATGCTTCCTCCTGCATCTTGGGAAAAATATGCTCATTGCTACACTTTCCTCCTCATGTTTCTTTTTAATCTTTAGGGTGTCCAACTGAGAACCTATTGTGCTTAAGATATATGTTTTTAAGTTCTCTAAAAGGTTCCCTATCTCTACCCTTGTGATAACACCTAAACTATCTGGTTTTAAGTTTCTACTATAAGGATCCCAAACATTCTTCCTGTTTTAGCTCTACTCCTCGAGTAATTCTTACACATTTCACAGATTTTGGAAAATGGTTTATGGGAGATGTCACCTGATGCCTTCAGGTTAAGTATCTCTAGGTATTCCTTTGAAATCCATTGAAGGAAAAGATCCCTAATTGCATCATCTGGTAGGTCATGGTATTTTGATTTCTGTGAGATATAAGCAAACCGTTCCATATAATCCTAGAGATTCTCGTCCTCTAACTTTTGGATTTTGAAAATGTCATTATGAGAATACTTGGATTTGCAGTAATCTTGGTACTTCTTAAGAAATATATCTTTCATGTCTTCCCAAGATCTAATACTGGATTCTCCCAACCCCATGAACCATCTTAGTGCAGAGTCCTTGAGGGTGGTAGGAAAGAGTTTTAGTTTCTGGGCATCTTGTAAGTAGTTGTAGCTCCTACACAAGATGTTGAACTCAAATAGGAAGGTATCCAGGTCTTCACTTATTTTACCGTAAAAGGTGGGAAGTGTCGAGAGGGGAATGTTTTTCATATTGACATTCTGTGTGGTGTCCAAAATTGGAAACCTGAAGGTGGTTTCCATTTGGTTTCCAACTTATTCTCCCTCCCCGTGCCTTACATTGTTGTGATCCTCTTGATCATCCATACTGGTTTGGTTTCCAAAAAGAGAGTACCTAAATGGTTTTATCCTTGTAGATAACAAGGTATCCCAAGGTTCTTTTCTGAGAAAGGTATCCCTTTGATGGGAAGGTCTTCTGACTGCTTGGATATCTGGGACTCTACTCGAGTCGGCTTAGATTATTGGTGCCAAAGTTTATGTGTCAATTTGAGAAACAATTGTATTGGTTGAACTACCAAACAAAGTATTCACCTATTCAAGGTCTATGATGTCTACAAAGTTAGGGTCTCATGATGGTGGTAAAAAAACAAAGGTTGTGTTGGTTGGGTCTATGGAAAGCTTGAGCAGTTTTTCCTCCTTCACCACTATTATTGATGCTTCAATTTTATGTTCTATAGTGCTCCCTGTTTTAGTCTCTTTAGAGACTTCTTTAGCTCTTTGGTTTGAGTTATCTCCCGATTTTTGGTATCGGTCTGTGGATTTCATGAGTGGAGTTTTCCTTCCCCCGAAGAGTTCGGAAGGAACCTTGGTTGAAAGGTCTGATTTGGTTTTAATGTATCTACCATTTGGGTCCCTAGGTCTGTTCATGAAAGAAAACAAAAATAAAAACTGTCATTGGGTTTGGGGGAACCTGCTATAATAGATGCACAAGCTCTTACCTCTCGTATTAAAGTGCCCCCATCACCAAAATAATGCTAAGGTTCAGAAATGAACTATCTCCTAATTATTTCCTACCTTGAAACAACTCACTGTCAACAACGCCAAAAAATGATGGGTGTTATATATTCACTAAATCCCTCAATTAAATTGTCAACCCAAGGTAAGTAAACTTAGAGTTGTAGCACTATATATGCCAAGGCAGAAAATCTAGAGGAAGTATGATCTAAATAAGAAGATGGTCTACCTAAGGGTTAATCTACTTAATAAAATACTATCAATGAGCAAACCCTATCAAGGAACTTTGAACTATTTACCCTAAGCAACTTTTAAACAATGGATTGATGGATTGTTCCTAAAGAAGAAAATGAAAACCCTACTTTGGACAAGTTAACCTATTTAATCTAATGAGAAACAGAAAGTAATATATTCAATCTATTCAACTTAATAAGCAGCAACAACAAATTAATCTAATCAATATATTCAAATGGATGAGCATCAGCAAGTAAGAAAATGAACAACTAACTTATTCAGCAAATAAACCTATCAAAACTATTAAGCAAGTAAACTAATCAAAACTACCCAGCAAGAAAATTATATTCTTAAGACAAAACTCATAATCATTTCTACTCTACAAAGGGAAATCTTATCCTACTTAATCAAAAGCATCATGACAATATTCAAAGATTAATCAACAACTATTCTTAATCTACAATAACAAGAAACTTCAAATATGATGATTATGTCTTCGGTGCCTTATGACATCACGATGGCATCTAAAAATTAGTCATAGCTCAAGAAGAATAAATTCAATATTAACTTCTATGGAGAAATCAAAAGTATGAATCAAGCAATCTAACGAGAGCTTAGCCATCATAGAAGAAATACCAACTATCCTGAAAATCCATGTGATCTCTTAATTCATATATCAATCATCAATGATAAGGAAACACTATTCTACTTAATTCAAATGCACTCTTATGCTAACTTAAGAAAATTCACAAGATTATAAACTCATAACTAAAAGCTTAATTTAAAGTCAAACTTTTAACTTAAAATTGCAATTCAAATCTAGAACTGAGATCTCATAAATTAAACTAAGCTAAATCCATTATTAAAAACTTAGATTGCAAATTGAAATACTTGTAAAAACATAATCAAAAACCTACTTCTATCTTAGCATACTACAATAAGCTTGATAAGAAAAATAGATTCATGAAATCATGACTAAAATGAGAATTAAATTAAGAAAACTTGCAAATATTAATCCATCGAAACTTGTAAAAGAAACTATGTACTCTGTGTTAATTAATACTATGTTCTAACTACTGTTTTATCCTGCAAAAATTCAATTTAGCATCTTAACACACAATCTATGTTAGTAGCTTGCAAGTAATTCACTAACAAATAAAAGACACAACATAATAGCAACTATCTTCTACAAGCAACCTGCAAAAAGGGAATTAAGCGATTAAATGATGAACAATAAACACGCAACATTTAAAATAACAAAAAACACATATAACAGGAAATTAAGTAAATGATAATTAAACAACTGAAATATGAAAGCTATGTATCTAAGTATTCACGCAAACCATTGGTGGCCCCCCAGAAGGTCGTGGCTAATTATCAATAGAAAATCACGAGCTAAATCAACACGGTTCTGGCATTAAATTAAAAAACGCAGTCTAGCACAAGTTTGCAGAAATGTATGAGTTACATAGTGAAAATGATTCTAACAATTCTTAACACTTTGTTTGACCACTACTGTGGTATTTATAATGATTACAATTCAATATTTCGACCACTGGAAGGGTCGATCTCCTCTAAAAATCGTAAATTCCATTAAATGTGTGCTAACAGACTTTACCTTCTAGAAACTGAACGAGCCATTCAATGATTAACACAACTGCTTAATCTGAGATGTCAAGAGCTTAGTAGTTGGAGGCCGCGAGGGTGAAAAAAACCCATGTCGATGATTCACCCAGCACAGGTCACCAACTCGCCTACACTCCAAGTGTTGGATGTAGTGTCGGACGCGGTGTCAGATGAAGTACCAGATCCAGTGCTAGATGGAGTGTCGAACGAGCTATAGGATGGAAAATCGCATGGCGAATTCATCCTGTGACACATAGATCATGCATTATATTCTTTTAAAAATTAAATGAAATTGAATTTAAGTCAAAACCATCATAAATCATCAATTGCACATACCTGGTATAAAGCTATGACGAATTGATATAAAATCCTTCAAAAAATTCTTCAAAATGGTTAAATACACATATAATACTGGTGCAAAAAGGATTCAAACATCATCATAAAACAACCAAATCACAAGCCCAACACTGATGATCTGGCTAGCAATGCTTCTTTAATGGTTGGGTAGTCTTGATAGAGTTAGACTCTTGACCTTCTGAACCAAGGTAGTTCAACTCATCCTGTGCCAAATATCATGGAGGTGGAGGTAGGTTGGCCAACTAGAAAAAGAAGGTATCTTTCCTTTCTCATTTGGAAAAATCAAGTGAGGATGGGATCTAAACCCTGCGTCGCATGTGAAATCCTATCAAGGATGTGATGGTTCATTCCCCTAATAAGAATACCCCTTCTTTGAGTATCTAGGTGGATCTCGGTGGCTATCCACCTTTTCCACCGAATCAATTTTTTCAAGCATGTGCTTTTGATAAACCATGTTATTCACCCTTTTGATGGAAAATGTAATGTAATTCCATCTCCAATTGTTAATTATAGAAATCATGTAATGATTTCCTATTGGTTTTATGTACATGCCTACAACATAGTGTTAATGCACATGATCCCATTAGAACTTGTAGTTAAGCATGCTTGAGTTAGAGTAGAACTATTAGAAATAATAGACATTAACAACTATTTAGTTGTGATACAATTGTAAGGTTTTTAAATTGAGTTGTACTATAAATGTACCATTGATGTACATATTACTTGAATTGAGCATGTGCCTTTTCTACCATGTTTTCGTGTTCTTAATTTATCAATCTTGTTCTTATTTATATCGTGTTGTATCATAGCATTGTTTGATACCTACAAGCCTATGGAAGAATTATATATTAGAGAAATGCATGTATTATATCTATGTTCCTAGACATTGATGAGTTATTTATCGAATAACCTACAATGTTAAGAGCAATGATCGAATGCATTGAATGAAGATTCTGTTGGAGAAATAATGGAGAATCTATTAGTTAGGCAATTCTTATTGTGTTTGTATTTAGGACTTAGATCTTATTTCCAAGGAGTTTGTTCTAACTCCATACCTGATGTATTTCTTTATATTCATGACTGATTAATATGAAGAGTGTGACATTGATTAGGATGCCTCTAGGTGTAGCCTGCCTCACCTGTGAGGAGCTGCTCTCATTTCCATTTTTCAATTTGGTATCAGAGTTGAGGGATAAAATAGTGTGAGGAGCCACGATTTGAAGATGTCAAGCTACAACTGCCATTATATAATTCTAGATTAGAGAAGTCATGGAGTGAAAGAGTTGTGGGCATTGCATTGAATTCACGGACGTGTGGAGGATTGTTTCTACTACTTTTGAAAGAGAAGAAAGATGTTGTGTGATTGAACCTGACGTGAGGGCTAGTGAAGCGTGGAGTGGTCGGAGTACACGCATGTTGAAGTGTTGTCTCCTGCATGGAAGAGATTCTCTCTTCACCAGTTGAACAAAGTGTCTAGGCAGCTTCTCTATGGAGTGAATAGAAGCTATGGAAAGCGGAAGAGAAGAGGTGATGATGAAGGAGCATCGTCAGAAATCCTACATGGAGAGACAACTCAGTACCTTAGCGTGCCTTGAATCATTTCGGAATATTAACCGTTGACATTTCCTACAAATATTTTTTTTTAAATTATCGAAAACTGAAGAAGATCAAACGCTTGGAAGTTGAATGATCATGAATGATCTGGGAGTTTCACTCCTAGACTTTAATGTAACAAAAATTAAGTAGCAGTTAGTTTTTTTTCTCAAGTAGACGAGTAGTCGGTGGGAACCCTAAGAACCCTCTAGGATAAATAGAAGTATTGTATGCTTGAATGAGGCTACTGAAAGTTAGTAGGAGTTTGTTTTGGTTTAGTTGTTGCTGCGTTTTAGTTATTTTTTTACCATATTTGTAGACATTTACATTTGAATGAATATAATAGAGGAAAATTGATCCAATGCATGGTGTTTCTACTGTCTACAATTCCCTGTTATTTTGTTTTCATGAATGAATGAATTATGTTGTTGATTATATGAAACTGTGAAGTGTTTGGATAAGTTTTGATTGTTTTCTCTTTGTTGAGTTCATGCAATGTGTGCATACAGTCTGCAAGGAGTGCATTGACAAAGTCTCTTTTGACTCAGAAGATCAGAAGAGATAGCATGAAACTTCACATTGCAAGGAGTGCAAGTGATTGTTGCAAGGTGTGCACAATCATCCGCAAGAACGTAAGTCTTGTGTAAGAATCTGTTGTGAGGAGTGACAGAGTCTATTTCGACTCATAAGCTTAGAAGAGATAGTGTAAAATTTTCATTTTTGCAAGGAGTGAAAAGGCACTGCTGCAAGGTGTGCACAGTCACCTACAAGAATCTAAGTCGTGTGTAAGAATCTGTTGCAAGGAGTGCACAGATCTGAAATTCAACTAAGTGTCGAAGCAACCCTCTAAGGAGTCAAAGGGTTCGAAGGAGAAATCTCATGAGATATAGCGGGAGAAATATTCAAGGGAAATGAGTTTCTGAAGATTTCAGGAGTCCTCAACTAAGATCCGTTCAACAAGGAGTGGAATGATAACGGATCGTCAGATCTAAGAAAAGTTCACGAGATTTAATTCTCTATGTGCACATAGGAGGATAATTCACCGAAGTCCCGAAAAGGCTATGGACGGTCCATCATCTAGAGAGACAGGTGGTGCAAGATCTATAGTTTCAAAAATTTTGTGGACAAAGAGAAAGAGAAACTTTCGAAGAGTCAAACTAGATACTAACCATTGGTATCTAGGAGGTACGTGTCAATAGATCGTTGATTTCAGGTGAAACCACTCTGGGAGGAAGTGGGTGTGTAGAAGTTCAGATCCTCGAAGCTTGAATAGCCAAAGCGAATCTTAGTCATCCGATTCACAAGGACACATGACAAAGATCCGTGAACTCTGACTCAAAGCACTTCGGAAGAAAGCGAGTGTTCAGGAATTAAGAATCTCGAAGACCAAAGAGCCAAAGTAAACCACAACCATCGATCTGTGAGGGACACACATAGGCATATCATCATCTTCGAGTGAAATCATTCTGGGAGGAAGCAAGAATTGAGAGTTGAAACTCCCGAAGCCTGAAGAGCAGAAGTGAGCCACAGTCGTCGATCTGTGAGGGACATGCGTCGACAGATTGTCCAATTCGGGTGGAAGTATATTGGATGAGCAAGATTTGAGTGTTTAAACTCCTAAATCCCAAAGCGTGAAATCAAGCATAGCCATCGATAAAGAAGCAAAACCTGAGATCCCAAGATCGATGGTTGTGCTTAATTGCAGGGACTAAAAGTGCTCAGGTTTTAAAAATATTGGAGCTTCCCCCAATAGAAACCACAATATTTCCAAAAGGATGTGTGGAGGATACCAGTGAATTGCAAGGAGAAAATCAGTGTGGTCTCAAAACACTCTAGGCCACCCTGCATTTGTGTGTTTACGTGAGGACATAGACCAAGGTCACCTACGAGAGAGGGCTAATGGATGAGGAGCTAGCGCCTAGACCTTGATAGTTTAGCAACACAAAGGGAGAGGTTCCAAGTGTCATAGAACTTGCACCAAAAGACTGAAAAGGGCATGTGTTTAATCAAAAGGGATACCATTAAGGTTTCAAAGAGCTGAATCGGCTCTGAGAATTGAAGATCCTTGACTGGGAGGTCGTGCAACCCGGAGGAAGGATAGGGGGGCATGCATCAAGTGGTATTAAAGCCTGAAATTGTTTTTAGGAAACGAAAGAGAGATCGAAGGTGTAATCTATGTGTGAGATACAGTCATCACAATGCCACCAAAGAGACGTGTGGAGCCACCTTTAGCCAATCACGTTGTAGAAAGAGAAATGAGAGAACTGTGTTCAAGATTAGAGGCGATGGATGTAGTGCAGAGGAGGGCACCTAATGTTGGAGATATCAATGATGTAGAAAGTGAAGAAATCGATGTTGAAGAAGCTACAGGGGAAAATGTTGTCAAGGAACTATTGCTGAGAGAGGTTGCTAAACTGGGAGCTAGAGAAAAGATAGATATCCCGATGTATGAAGGAAACCTAGATGTTAAATAATTGCTAGATTGGATAAGAGCAATGGACAAATATTTCGACTATGAAGATTTCGATGAGGAGAAGAAGGTGAGACATGATACCACCAAACTGAAAGGACATGCAACACTGTGGTGGGATTAACTGAAGGTTGAGAGGAGAAGCAGAGGAAAACAAAATATAAAGAATTTGGATAGAACGATAGCCAAGTTGAAGGCTAAATTCATGCCCAAATATTATCAGATAAATATGTTCAGGAATTTGCAAAACCTGAGAAAGAAGGGTATGACAGTGAAATAATACATAGAGGAGTTCTACAAGCTGAATATCAAGACTAGACAGCAAGAGAAGGACGAGGAAAAAGTTTCCAGGTATATAAATGGCCCGAGGAATGAAATCTAGGATGATATCATCATGATGTCACTCAGGACAGTAGAGGGTGATTATCAGATTTCTCATAAGGCAGAGGACAGTTTGGCCAGGAAATAGAGTCAACGAAATAGAGGCAGAAGCCCAAGAAAAGGTAAGGGATTTTCCCATGATGAGGCATAGAAATCCAAATATGGGACAGAGAAACCACACAGTCACTCAAAAAGAGGAGGAAGTTCCCGAGGAAGACAAGGTGGTGGGAGAAGTTATTCTAGAGGAAGAGGAAGAAACAAAGGAGGAGAAGTAAGGTGTTATGCATATGGAAAGACAGGACACATGTCTTGGGAATGTCCCGAGAAAATTAAATAAGGAGGAGGTGAAACTCACATTTCGGAAGCATGAAAAAGGAATGTTGAAGCAGAAGGTTCAGAGGATAGAACACCCCTGATGTTGAGAAAGGTTCTCTTAAAACCAGAGCTAGAAATTGAAAATCCAGTGCAGAGGAACAGTCTATTCAGGACAGCTTGCAAGACTAAAGATAGAGTATCCAAGGTGATAATTAACAGTGGGAGCAATGATAACTTAGTATCCATGGAGATGGTGGAGAAATTAGATTTGTGGACAACTGCACATCCAAAGCCATATAAAGTCTCATGGTTGTAGAAAGGACACTAGGTAATGGTCACTAAACAATGCCTCGTTGAATTTAAGATAGGAGGATATAGACATGACATTATGTGTGATGTAATTCCCATGGATGTATGTCATGTTTTCTTGGGAAGACTATGGAAGTTTAACAGAAATGTCATTCATGATGGGAGAAAAAATACATACACCTTGGAGAAGAATGGTAGGACACACATATTGTTTCCAATATAGGAGAAGAAAGTAAAAGAAGAAGCCATCACAAGCATACTTCTCATGAGTGGGAAGGAGCTATTGAGAGAATTCAAGAGGGAAGAGGACATGCAGTTTGTTGTGGTGAGGAAACCCAGAGTTGTCCTTACAAGTACTTCGATGGATGATTTTCCTAAATAAGTTCAGGAGTTGTTGGATAATTTTTCTGACATAGTAGTGGATGAGTTTCCCAACTCATTTCCACCCATCATAATTATCAACCATCATATTGATTTGATACTAGGAGAAAGCCTTCCAAACAAATCAACATGCAGATTGACACCTCAAGAGAATGAGGAGGTAAAGAGACAAGTCCAATATTTTTTAGATAAGGGTTTGTTCAGAGAAAGCTTGAGTCCATGCGCAGTATCAACTGTGTTGAGTCCAAAGAAGGATGGAGGATGGATAATTTGTACAGACTCGAGAGCCATTAACAAGATCACCATCAGGTATAGATTTCCTTTGCCAAGAATGGATGACTTAATGGATTGTTTAAGTGGAGAATTTTTTTTTCTAAGATATATTTGAAAAGTGGATATCACCAAATAAGGATGAGAGAAGGTGATGAATCGAAAACGGCCTTTAAGACAAATCAAGGGTTGTATGAGTGGCTTGTTATGTCATTTGGCTTAACAAATGCGCCAAGTACTTTTATGAGGTTGACGAATGAAATACTGAAAGATTTCATTGGAAATTTTGTGGTTGTATATCTGGATGATATATTGGTCTTTAGCAAGACTAAGGAGGAGCATTTGAGACATCTGACGTTAGTGATGAGGAGACTACAACAGGAGAAGTTGTTGATAAATTTGAAGAATTCCTCTTTTATGAAGACATAACTCATTTACTTGGGTTTTGTGATCTCTTCAAATGAATTGAATATGGATCCAGAGAAGGTGAAAGAAAGCAAAGAATGGTCATCACCAAGGAGTATGTTTGAAGTAATAAGCTTCCATGGATTGGTGAGTTTCTACAGGAAGTTCACTAGAGATTTTAGTGGAATTCATGCACCAATTATGGATACCATGAAGAAAAGGCACAAGTATTTTAAATGGACAGAGGCCGAGAAGAACTTCAATATATTGAAGAAGAAGATAACAGAACAACCAATTCTGGTCTTACCAAATTTTGGAAAGATATTTCAAGTGAGATGTGACGCAAGTGGGGTTGCAACTGGAGCAGTCTTGAGCCAGGATAATAAACCAGTTGCATATTTCAATGAGAAGTTGAATGAGACTAAGAGAAAGTACTCCACATATGATAAGGAATTTTATGCCATAATTAAATCCTTGAAGAAATGGAGGCACTACCTTGTTCCAAAGGAATTTGTCTTGTATAGTGATAACCAAGCTTTATAATTCATAACCAGACAAGAAAAATTGAATCAGAGACATGCAAAGTGGATCGAATTTATGTGGGAATTTACTTTTGTCATAAAACATATTTCTGGAAATACTAATGAACTTGTTGATGCATTAAGCAGAAGATGTTTGATTCTGCAGGAGCTCTAGGTGAAGACCTTAGGGTTTGAACACCTTAAGGAAATGTACAATGATGATCCAGACTTCAAGGAAGCATACAAAGTGTTATCACCCTATAAGTTATAGGATCAAATGGTGACTAGAATATTATCTGTCTCTAGTGTTTTTGTTAATAAATGATTTTTCATTCTGCAAATAATTTGAAAAAGAAAAGAAAAAGAAAAAGAAAAAGAAAAGAAAAGAAAAGAGGGCATAAAAGAATTTCAATAAAATCCCCATGCAATAATAGTAACTTGGTCCATACCTTTCAAGCATGGCCAAGTTCTCTTTAAATTGATGTTGATAGGGTTTGTGAATAAGTTTGGCTAAACCATTTAATCTTAGCCAAAGTGTATAGGTTAGATTAGTGAATAAATCTGGCTAGACTGTCTAATCTTGGTCAGATAGCCCCAGGGTAGAGTAAATTCTTAACCCAACAGGTATAGGCTAGTGTCTTTATTTTAATAAAACCAGCTTGATGATCAATGTTATACCATGATTTGAATACCTAAAATGTTGTTTGACTAACCCCTTGGTGGTGTAGACATGAAAAAGCCTTGGAAAAACCCGTGAAATGCACTTGTCCTAAGTCTCTCGGTGCATGTATTTTCCGCACCCTCACTTGTGCTCTGCTCATCTATCAATGGTCTAGATGAATGCAGGAAGATCTACGGTGAACAGATTTTTCCAGACCTCCCCCACCTGACCGTTCTATCTTTAACCAAGGGGGGGGGGGGGTCCGAAATTGCTGATAAGACCGGCGCACATCTAGACGACTCAGGTTTAAGTTCACAGATCTATGATCAACATTGGATTCTGGACCCCCCCTTTTGTTCTGCCTTTAATGGAGGGGGGGGGGGGAAATGTGTGATAAACAACATGCATAGATCTATGGACCAAAAGAAAGCGCACAGATCAACGACTCAGGATGTTTTTCAGACTCCCCCGACCGATCTGCCTTTAATAGAGGGGGGGTCCGGAATGGGATATTTTATCTGGCGGGCCCCTGTCTATATGTGGCATCGATCTATCGATCCCGAGTCCCATTGCCTCCTACTGACTGACATACCTTCGTCACCTCCTGATGTCATCATCCACCTTTCCCAAAATAGTCATGTCCCATAACTTCTGTCAGTCCTTCCACCCCATTCACTCGTGGAAAGCCCCCTCACCATGACCTTTACCCCAATCGGTAGTTGCCATGTCACTCATCCGTATCCCTCAGTCACCATCACCTGCCATCTCACACTCTAAGTGATCCGTTGGCCATTTATTACTGGATGACCTATCCGTTAACCAGTTGACCTGTCTCCCATGCCCAACGGACACCCATTTACTCAAAACTACCCTCACTCTTCCTATTTTCACCATTCACCCACTCATCACACCAGAGAAATTTACACCGTTTTCTCCTCCGTCACAGTCAGTTGCCCCCATCCACAGTCGTCCCCACTAACTTTGTTTTTCTTGCAGGTACTGTTGCAGTAATGGCGCCAAAGTCAAAACAAGCAGAAGGAGAGGAGAATATGTTTCTCCCACCTTCTATCGACCTGGAAAGGATCCCACTGGTCGAAAAAGACCGCTTAATCATAGATACAAAGTGCGATTTTGATTTCGTAGACCTTTAGTCGTGGCTCAAGGAGGTTTTCTTGGACCAGAGTGACGAAATTGGACTCTGGGAGTCCAACTTACCCCTTTATATTTTCCCTCAGATTCACCCTTTTCTATATCTTTCCCTCAAGTGCCAAGCCCACTACATTCTCAAGCAACAAGCCGTCGTTTCCTCATCTAGAGAAATTATGTTCTTCATCACGCCCGAATCCATTGACCAAATGATGAAAATCCCTTGAGCCGACTCTGCATCACCCTTCAACCTGGAAATTCTTACAGAATTATACTAGAAAATGACCTTCCCCAAAAGAGCTCAAATATTCGAGCTTTTCCTCCCCCCATCCGCTCAATTTTCCTCCACAAATTCTCCTTATCCTTCTTCCATGTTCTCGACTAAAGGAAACTAGATCATCTCATCCCTTTGTGCCTTGTTAGGATACTATTCAGATCAGTGGGTAGATGAACCCATTCTGGATTTTTATCCATCTTCTCTACCGATGAGAAGCCCACCACCCAGTTCGACTTCACCACATTCTTGGTGAACAATATTCATGAACAGTTCATAAATTTTTCCACGGAAGTCATGTTCTAGTACTCATCCATACTGGCATACTTGTTCATCTTCTTCCAAGCGGACAAATTCATTTTTTCCATGCAAAAGATGGATGGAGATGGTAGACCTTAGGCAGTGACCGCAAGGACCTCCTTGCTCAAGCTTAACTCCACAGAGTTCAGTTTCAAGGAGTTCATTGATCAAATCTACCACCCAGTGGTAAGTATTCTTAGCAGCAGGCCCGAGCCTCGAATAAATGATGAAGTTCAGAGGGTCCTGCATCTCTCGGATCACACAAAGACAGGTGATTGGTATTTATACCAAAATCACACTGATATCAGAGTATACGGGTGTGCGTTGGCACCGTATAAGCTGCCCAAGTACCTTCCTGTCAGAATTTTTGCTTTGGAATATATAACTCAGATGATAAATTTCGATGATATCTATTTTGTTTCACTAAAGAAAAAGCAACAGCTCAGAATCAAAGGGCAGATTGGCTCTTTCATCTACAACAATCGTGGTGCTGGAGAAGAAGCAGACAGGCTGCTGAAGGAAATGAAGTTCTTCATGAGTTTCCCATGGCATTACGATCCTTGTGGGATTATTTCTGAAATGAGAGTGAAAAACAAGAACATCCCATACGCCCATGAATCTAAGCCAGAATTCGATAAATTTGCAAACCAGGCAGTATGGGAGCCCAACACATTGGTCAAAGCAGAATAGCAGGATCCCCCAGCCACTGTATCACAAACCACCATGCCACATGTCCCGAAAGAGAAAAGGCCTAGGCAGGATTTATCTCTGCCTATCACTGAGGTATCATCAGAAGAATTCCAGCTACATACCAAGAGGCCTAAGACCATTTCAGTTCCTGGCCCAACCGGGGAAAAGAAACCCCATATACTATAGTGACCAAGGTTGATAGACCACCCCTCGGTGCAAGCCTCCAGCGTGTCATAACCTCAACATTGCCGAAGAAATATGCAGATTCTCCGTCGACCACCCAACCAAGCAAGGTAGGGCCGAAGCTGAGTATCTTTGAAAAATATGAGCTGATCAAGAAAAGAAACCAGACCCTGACCAACAGCACTTGTGCCCATTTATGGAAGCAGACGTTGACTGCACAACATAGGCTTCTATCGGCATTTGACACTGAGAAGGGCAGAATGCATATGGCATTCCTCCAGGCACAGGTGCTAGATCCAAAGGTGATCACTGATTACAAAAGGGCCACCTATCCAGACGAAGGACGTGCATCCGGTCGATCATATGGATCTACACAAGCAGACAGGGGAAATGGTTTTTTATACGCTGGCACATGCTTCCACTACTACGTCCAAATTACAAGTGTCCCTAAACAACATTCAAACACAACTAAACTTGGAGAAGATATCGTCCTTTGCCAGGGACAACAGGATCAAGACTTTGGAGGAACTAGTCCTCAAGATCGGTTACGATCCTTCAAACGTGAAAGCAACCAAGGAGATGATTAAGAAGAAGAATGATGACATAGCCTCCTTAAGGAAACAATTGAAACTCCTGCCCACAAAGGATTCGCAGGCAAAGGAAATAGCAGAGAAAGAAGGAGAGAAAAATGAAATGTTCAAGCTACTCATGGAGTAGAATGCACAGCTAAAAGAGATGGAAGCTGAGATGGAGAAGCTGGTAAAAGAGAAAGAATAATTGAATCCAATGGAAGTCATTCCATTGAGTGCCATTCCAATTTCGGTAGTGAGCACAACATCAGTGACAGAAGTCCCATCCGCTACTCCATTGACATCCTTGGAAAAGACAGCCGACCTGGCTAAGTCTATGGAAAAGATGAACCTGCAGGAAACAGAGATTAGCAGGCTCAAAAAGGAGATTGAGAACCTTCAGGAACTCAAATCTTCCTTTCAGATCAGACTCTCCAAGGAAAAGCAGGTGACATATCAGCTCAAACAAGAGTTACAACAGCTCTGGATGCAAACAGTGGCAGGAAAAACTTTGGCCAAGGTTAAAGAAAGTGTATGGACAGACATCACCAAGTCCATGAATGAGATATGGCCCATGATACAGATCATGTTTGAGCAGAATGAATTGGGGCGGAGAAGAAAACAGGCCATTGAGAAGATCAGATTAGAATTGGGAGAGATGCCAACACAGGCAAACGAGATCATCAAGTTCCTAAATTCTAACACCAGGGAAGAGCTGGAAGAGCTGAAAATTGAAGACAGAACAGAGACCATCCTTGAGGTCAAAAGAGTTTTGACCAAGAGAGGATTAATGCTTCAGTTGGAAGAAAAGGTTCAGGCCATGGACCTAGGGATACAAATATTTTTTAGTAAGATTGAGGCTCTACAGAAGAAAGGTCTTCCTGGTCTAAAGGTAATCAATGACAAATTGATGACACTCCCAGACTACAAGAAGAGATTGGCCGATGTGGCTAAGGATAGTTCAAAGTTTGCAGGAATTCAAGGCAGCATCAATGGTAAGGAATTTCTAGATGCACTTCAGTGGGACATCAATATTCAACATGAGATTCAATACATCTTTGTCACTAAACCTACCTTCACCAAGTACACAGAAATGGATGAAGTGTATCGAAGGCTAATCAAGGTCAATGTGCCCAGTCATCTTCGATGGGAGGAACTCTGTGATCTGATTGAGTAGCAGATGAGTTGTCCCAGCCTATTCATTTGTTCAATCAGATGAAGTCGTGCAGAGGCTTCATCAACGGACCACCCAGAAATCAGCATGCAGTTACACCACATCATCAAGCAGTTCCTAGATTTATGAAATTTGTTAAGTTAGTTAGGCTAAAAATAGATTTACCACATCCTGGTCATTAATGACAAGATCGTTTGTAATTTTGAGTTATAAATACTTCATCTTTCGAAGTATTGGGGGTTGTTGATATTCACACCCTGCAAGCTATCAGATTGTAATATTTTTGAAGAGATCTTCCATTAATACAAAGAGGCACTTTTACAGGATTCTTGCGTGTATTCACTGGTGATTTTGTTCTCTCTAAGTTAAAGTTTATTCTCATTTTTTTATCATATTGTTTTCTAAATCTAATCTTTGGAAGTAACGAAATTCGCAGGATTTATCTCGTATACCCTGTCTCTGACTCAAAAGATTTAAGTTTTTATCTTCTCATTCTACAATAAAGAAATTCTTAATTGCTTCTTTGTTGTAGTTGTCTTTCTCATCTTTTCTGTTATTCCTCATTTATGCTACTAAAGAATCCAGTGATTATATTATCTCGCCCTATGAAAGGTTCCTTTGTTTTTTCTGGTTTGGATTTCATCTTTATGACATGGACCCCATAGCCCAATGGATGTGTAAAATATCTCAACCAACTCAACAACACCATGACACAAGATCGACTTATCTATTTATCTAGCCTAATATTTAAAGGTTTTGAAACATATTCGAATCAATATAGAGAGATCCTTCTCTGAAGTTGGAAGGGCTAGATCCCAGCTTCAAAAGCGGTTGGATAAAGTTACCTCTCGTAGATTTCTTCTTCCTAACAACCTCTTGGAAATTTACAGAGCACTAACACGAAGCATGTGAAAATCATGTGCTGAGAGACAGAAGCTAGTGGATAGAGTATATGGTTAAAGAGGGATTTTGTTCAAGGTAAATCATCTATGCATACCAAAATGCTTAATGAGGGATAACATTTTGAAGGAAAAGCATAGTGGAGGATTGGTTAGGCATTTTGGCCACGACAAAACATTTTCACAGTTGAGTAGTTCATGTTACTGGCCAGGTATGAAAACATAAGTGATAAAGTTTGTGAACATATGTAGAATCTACCAACATGCAAAAGGAAAAATATAGAACATTGGATTGGATGAACCATTTCCAATACCAGAGAGGCCTTGGGATGAAATAAGCATGGCTTTTGTATTGGGACTTCCAAAGACACAAAGAGGATGTGATTCCATATTTCTGGTGGTGGATAGATTTTCAAAGATGGCACACTTTATCCCATGCCAGAAGACTAGTGATGCAACACATGTTGCAAATTTATTTTTCAAGAAAGTTGTTCATCTTCATGGATTACCCAAAAGTATTGTCTCAGACATAGATACCAAATTTTTTGGTTATTTCTAGAGAACATTGTGGAAGAAGTTGGGGACAGATTTGTCCTTCAACTTGGCTTATAACCCTCAAACAGATGAATAGTCTGAGGTGTTGAACATAAGTTTGGGAAAATTATTGAGTCTGGTCATTGAGCACCATACTCAGTGGGATCAGATTCTGCCACAACCAGAATTTACATACAATGACTCACCGAACAAGAGCACTGGAAAGATCTCATTCCAAATATTGTATGGAATGCAGCCAAGATGAGTATATGAGTTGAGAGACTTAGAACAGAGTGAGATCAGAAGAACTGGAGAAGAATATCTTTTTGCAGAAGATCCATGGCCAGATCAAAGAGCATTTTCAGAACTCTAGCCAAGAGTACAAGCATAGAGTTTATCAACATCACAGAGAGCTTCAATTTGAAGTAGGAGATCAGGTTCTAGCATATCTCAAGAAAGAAAGTTTTCCAAGGGGAACCTATAACAAGTTGAAGATGAAGAAGATAGGACCATGTAAGGTCTTAAGGAAGTTTGATGCAAATGCCTATGAGATTGATCTGCCAAATGATGTGGCAATATCACCCATATTCAACATATCATACGTGTATCCTTACAGGGGAGATCAAGTAGGAGAAACAAAAGATCAGAAAGAGATTCAATTGGAAAAGAAAATTCATGTAGCAGAAAAGTCATAGATGGAGAAGATCATTGATCATAGGGTTGGAAAGAAGACCAGGAGGAAGACCTCTTTTGAATATTTTGTCAAGTGGAAGGGACAACTGATATAAGATGCCAGTTGGGAAAATGAAACTGATATCTAGAAGCATGCAAAGTCATTGTAGGAGCTCATGGACAAGAGTCCATGAATTTTTGGCCAGGGGAGTCTCATGCAAGAGAATTGTCAGTAAGCCTACATGGAGAGACAACTCAACGCCTTAGCGTGCCTTTGAATCATTTCAGAATCTTAACCACTGACGTTTCCTACAAAAAAAAAAAATGAAATGATCGAAAACTGAAGAAGATCAAAGGCTTGGAAGTTGAATGATCATGATTGATCTAGGAGTTTCACTCCTATACTTTAATGTAATGAAAATTAAGTAGTAGTTAGTTTTTTTTCTCGAGTAGACAAGTAGTCGAAGGGAACCCTAAGAACCCTTTGATATAAATAGACGTATTGTGTGCCTGAATGAGGCTACTGCAAGTTAGTAGGAGTTTGTTGTGGTTTAGCTGCTACTAAATTTTAGTTATTGTTTTACCATAGTTATAGCCATTTACATTTCAATGAATATAATAGAGGAAAATTGATCCAGTGCATGGTGTTGCTACTGTATACAATTCCTTGTTATTTTTTTTTCATGAATGAATGAATTATGTTGTTGAGTATATGAAACTGTGAATTTTTTGGATAAGTTTCGATTGTTTTCTCTTCATTGAGTTCATGCAATTTGTGCATACAATCCATAAGTAGTGTGTTGACAAAGTCTGTTTTGACTCAGAAGCTCATAAGAGATAGCCTAAAACTTCCCTTTGCAAGAAGTACAAGTGAATGTTGCAAGGTGTGCAAATTCATCCTCAAGAACTTAAGTCTTGCGTAAGAATTTTCTATGAGGAGTGATAGAGTCTATTTCGACTCATAAGCTCAGAAGAGATAGCGTAAATTTCCATTTTTTCAAGGAGTGCAAAGGGATTGTTGCAAGGTGTGCACAGTCGCCCACAAGAAGATAAGTCATGTGTAAGAATCTGTTGCAAGGAGTCCATAGATCCGAAATTAGACTAAGTGTCAAGTAACCCTCTAAGGATTCAAAGGGGTCGAAGGAGAAAGCTCACGAGATATAGTGGGAGAAATATTCAAGGGAAACAAAGTTATGAAGATTTCAAGAGTCATCAACTAAGATCCGTTCAAGAGGGAGTGGGATCATTCTGAATCGTCAGATCTGAGCAAAGTGCACAAGATTTAAGTCTTTGTGTGCACATAGGAGGATAATTCACCGAAGCCCCGAAAAGGCTAGGGACCATCCATCATCCAGAGGGATAGGTGGCACAAGATCTACAACTTCAGAAGTTTAGTGGACAAAGAGAAAGTGAAACTGTTGAAGAGACGAAGTAGATCCTGACCGTTGGTCGCCAATAGGTACGTGTCAACAGATCATCGACTTCGGGTGAAACCACTCCAAGAGGAATTGATTGTGTAGAAGTTGAGATCCTCGAAGCCTGAATAGTCGAATCAAATTGTAGTCATCTGATTCATAAGGACACAAGATAGAGATCCGTGAACTCCAGGTGAAAGCACTCCAGGAGAAAATGATTGTTCAGGAGTTGAGACTCCTAAAGCCCAAAGAGCTGAAGTAAACCACAACCATTGATCTGTGAGGGACATGCATCGACATATCATCGTCTTCGGGTGAAAGCATTTTGGGAGGAAACAATAATTGAGAGTTGAAACTCTCGAAGCCCAAAGAGCAGAAGTGAGCCACAGTCGTCGATCTATGAGGGACACACATCGACACATCGTCAAATTTGGGTGGAAGTATTGTGGAGGAGAAAGAATTGAGTGTTGAAACTTCTGAAGCCCGAAGCCCGAAATTGATTGTAGTTGTCGATAAAGAAGAAACACCTGATATCCCAAGATCGATGATTATGCTTAATTGCAGGGACAGAAAGTGCTCTGGTTTTAAAAATCTTTAAGCGGGCTGCCATCAAAACCACAGTATTTCCAAAAGGACGTGTTGCGGCTAGTAGTGAATTGCGAGGACAAAAGTGGTTTGGTATCAAACCACTCTAGGTCGCCCCACAATCATTTGATTACGTGAGGACATAGCTCGAGTTCACCTATGGGAGAGGGCTAAAGGAAGAGGAGCTAATGCCTAGACCCTGATAGTTCAACAACGTAAAGGGAGAGGTTGTGAGTGTCATAGAACCTGCACCAAAAGACTAAAAAGGGCATGTGTTTAATCACAAGGGAGACCATTAAGGTTTCAGAGAGCCGATTCCACTATGAGAATCGAAGATCCTTGACTGGGAGGTCATGCAACCCCTAGGGATAATAAGGGGGCCTGCATCAAGTGGTATCAAAACCTAAAATTGTTTTCAGGAAATGAAAGAGAGCTCGAAGGTGTACTCTATGTGTGAGAGATAGTCATCATGTTAAGAACCAAACATCAATATAGCATAGAAAAACCTCAGGAAAAGTACTCAACGCCTTGAAAAAGAGATAATTTCAGATAATAAGCCTCTTCGAGGGGGCAACCTCCTTTTACCCCACTTAAATGTTCAAGTACAAG
>ML785611.1:381291-397655 GCA_009831015.1 Picea engelmannii | reverse complement strand
GGTCCTTGCCATCAAACTTCCTCATGTCAATCTTAGGAACATGGTTGGTCTTCAAACCAAAGTTGGAGTTTCTCCATTCTTGATTCACCTTCCTTGTGTCCACATCATGAATTTCATGGGATGCATTTTCACTTTTAGGTGTCGTCTCTGTTACAAAATTTTTCAATACTTCCATGATCTCCCCTTTTAAACCATCTATCTTAGTATCCAACTTAGCTTCCATTGAATCCATCTCAGTATCCAACTTAGCTTCCATTGAATCCATCTTAGTATCAAACTTAGCTTCCATTGAATCCATCAACTTAGTTTCCATTGAATCCATCTTATTTTGTAGTTCATTTATGTCCCTACGCATTTCTTCACCTTCATCAAGAGTCCAAGTAGGATTTTTTGGAGGCTTATTTGGTGTAGAAGTTCCCTTTTTGGGTGGGATGTTGGCCGAGTATCACTTTTGAACCTTGATTTTGAGGTGGTTCTGCTAGACAATATTTGTTCTAGTGTATCTCCCAAGTTTCAACCCTTCTGGGTATGACGCTTTCCCTTATGTATTTCTCTGATATGTCTTCTCTATAATTCCACAAGTCTTATCAAAATTGGATGTGCCAAGTGGAATTTACGGTAACTTCCCCACAACTTGCTGATTTTTGGCCTTTCCAGGAGATCTCACTTGTATAGTATGCCCCGCACAAAATAATTGATATAAAATTCTGAAAATCGCACCCAAGATAGTACAGACTGTCCAAGATCCAATTCAATCAGTCCCACTCAATTTGGATACTCTGGGAAGAAGTTATGATTGTTTTACCCGGAACACCTTCTTGAGACTAGTCAATAGGACTAGTCAAATACCCTATCTTACACAGGGTGTATATAAAATTTTAAGATGAGACAGAATCTGATCTTGTTACCACAGATATAATTATAATTTCTATAAATGGCCTCCGGATTTCAGGGTCTGAAACGTCACATAAAAGTTTTTATAGCGAAAATCCCACAATGACTCATTTCAGGATGATTCTAGAACCCGATATTGTACAAGAGATATCTCCGAAAGTATAATGCCTCAGGAGCTGAATTTTTAACCCAATGTACCTTGATATGTCTTATAAATACCCTCCAAGCCGTTCCTTCTGAAACGTTGTAGAAAAAAAGTTATAGCGAAAATTCCACGGTGTCTCAGATGTAGCAGCGAAACCCCAAGACCTTGAGCTCTGATACCATATGTTAAGAACCAAACATAAATATAGCATAGAAAAACCTCAAGAAAAGTACTCAACGCCTTGAAAAAGAGATAATTTCAGATAATAATCCTCTTCGAGGGGGCAACCTCCTTTTACCCCACTTAAATGTTCAAGTACAAGATGATTCAAAATAAAAATGTCTCCTTAGTATATATAGGAGACTAGGAGGTTTAATGGCCTAAAGATGACATAAATAAAATAACATTACTAATCTAAATTACAACTAATGGCCTAAAGCCGACATAAATAAAATAACATTACTAATCTAATATGCCCCAATTAAGTGGTAATGAGCCAATATTAGGGCTTAACACATCACAATGCCACCAAGGAGACATGTGGATCCACCTTTAGCCAATTGCATTGTAGAAAGAGAAATGAGAGAACTTCGTGAAAGATTAGAGGAGATGGAGGCAACGTAGAGGAGGGAACCTGATGTTGGAGACATCAGTGATGCAGGAATTGAAGAAAACGAAGTTAAAAAAGCTTCAGGGGAAAATGTTGTCGACAAACACTTGCTAAGAGAGGTTTTTAAAATGGGAGCTAGAGAAAAGATAGAGATCTCGATGTATGAAGGCAACCTGGATGTTGAATAATTGTTGGATTGGATAAGATCCATGGACAAATATTTTGACTATGAAGATGTCGATGAGGAGAAGAAGGTGAGACATGTTGTCACCAGATGAAAGGAAATGTAGCACTGTGGTGGGATGAACTGCAGACTGAAAGGAGAAGAAGAGGAAAACAATAGATAAAGAATTGGGACAGAATGGTAGCCAAGCTGAAGGATAAATTCATGCCAAAATATTATCAGATAATTATGTTGAGGAAGTTGAAGAACCTGAGACAGAAGGGTATGACAGTGAAAGAGTACATGGAGGAGTTCTACAAGTTGAATATCAGGACTGGACAACAAGAGAAGGATGAGAAAAAAGTTTCCATGTATATAAATGGCCCGAGGTATGAAATCTAAGATGATATTGGCATGATTTCAGTGAGGACAGTAAGGGATGCTTATCAGATTGCTCTAAAGGCATAAAAGAATTTGGCCAGGAAACAAAGGTAGAAGCCCACGCAAAGGCAAGGGAGTTTCCCATGATAAGGCACAAAAATCCAAAGATGGGATAGAGAAACCACATAGTCACTCAGAAAGAGGAGGAAGTTCCTGAGGAAGACAAGGTGGTGGAAGAAGTTCTTCTAGAGGAAGAGGAAGAAGCAGAGGAGGAGAAGTACGATGTTATTCCTTTGGAAAGACATGGCACATGTCTTGGGAATGTCTCGAGAAAAAGAAAGAAGGAGGAGGTGAAGCTCACATTTTGGAAGCACAAAAAAGGAATCTTGAAGAAGAACACGTCGAGGATGAAACATCGTTGATTTTGAGAAAGGTTCTCTTAAAACCAGAGCCAGAAATTGAAAATCCAATGCAGAGTAATGGTCTATTTAGGACAGCCTGCAAGACTAAAGATAGAGTATTCAAGGTGATAATTGACAGTGGGATAATTGATAACTTAGCATCCACAGAGATGGTGGAGAAATTAGAGCTGGGGACAACTGCACATCCAAAGCCATATAAAGTCTCATGTTTTCAAAAAGGACACCAGGTAATGGTCACTAAAAAATGCCTCGTTGAATTTAAGATAGGAGGATATAGAGATGAAATTCGATGTGACGTAATTCCCATGTATGTATGTCATGTTTTGTTGGGAAGACCATGGCAGTTTGACAGAAATGTCATTCATGATGGGAGAAAAAATACATACACCTTGGAGAAGAATGGTAGGACACACGTGTTGTTGCCAATAGAGGAGAAGAAAGTAAAAGAAGAAGCCATCACAAGCATACTTCTCATGAATGGGAAGGAACTCCTAAGAGAAGTCAAGAGGGAAGAGGAGATGCATTTTGTTGTGGTGAGGAAACCCATAGTTGTCCTTACAAGTACTTCGATGGATGATTTTCCTAAAGAAGTTAAGGAGTTGTTGGATAATTTTCCTTACATAGTACTGGATGAGTTTCCCAACTCATTGCCACCCATCAAAAGTATCATCCATCATATTGATTTGATACAAGGACCAAGTCTTCCAAACAAAGCAGCATACAGATTGACACCTCAAGAGAATGACGAGGTAAAGAGACAAGTCCAAGATTTGTTAGACAAGGGTTTGGTTAGAGAAAGCTTGAGTCCATGATTAGTATGAATTGTGTTGAGTCCAAAGAGGGATGGAGGATAGAAAATGTGTACAGACTCAAGAGCCATTAACAAGATCACCATCGGGTATAGATTTCCTTTGCCAAGAGTGGATGACTTAATGGATTGTTTAAGTCGAGAAAATTTCTTTTCTAAGATAGATTTGAAAAGTGGATATCACCAGATAAGGATGAGAGAAGGTGATGAATGGAAAATGGCCTTTAAGACAAATCAAGGGTTGTATGAGTGGCTTGTTATGCCATTTGTCTTAATTAATGCCCCAAGTACTTTTATGAGGTTGATGAATGAAATACTGAAAGATTTCATTAGAAAGTTTGTGGTTGTATATCTGGATGATATAGTGGTCTTTAGCAAGACTAAGGACAAGCATTTGAGACATCTGACATTAGTTATGAGGAAACTACAGCAAGAGAAGTTGTTGATAAATCTGAAGAAGTCCTCTTTTATGAAGACATAACTCATTTACATAGGTTTTTTTATCTCTTCAAATGAATTGAAGATGGATCCAGAGAAGGTGAAAGCAATCAAAGAATGTCCATCACCAAGGAGTATGCTTGAAGCAATAATCTTCCATGGATTAGCGAGTTTCTACAGGAAGTTCCTTAGAGATTTCAGTGGAATTTGTCCACCAATGATGGATACAGTGAAGAAGAGGCACAAGTATTTTAAATGGATGGAGAAGGCCGAGAGGAACTTCAATATATTGAAGAAGAAGATAACAAAAAAACCAATTCTAGTTTTACCAAATTTTGAAAAGACAATTCAAGTGAGATGTCATGCAAGTGGAGTTGCAATTGGAGCAATCTTGAGCCAGGATAATAAACCAGTTTCATATTTCAGTGAGAAGCTGAATGAGACTAAGAGAAAGTACTCCACATATGATAAGGAATTTTATGCCATCATTCAAGCCTTGAAGAAATGGAGGCACTACCTTGTTCCAAAGGAATTTGTCTTGTATAGTGATAACCAAGATTTACAACTCATAACCAGACATGAAAAATTGAATCAAAGACATGCAAAGTCGATCGAGTTTATGCATAATTTTACTTTTGTCATAAAACATATTTCTGGAAATACTAACAAAGTTGTTGATGCATTAAGCAGGAGATGTTTGATTATGTAGAATTTCTAGGTGAAGACCTTAGGGTTTGAACACCTTAAGGAAATGTACAGTGATGATTGAGACTTCAAGGAAGCATAGGAAGCATGTAAAAATACTGTGTTGAGAGACAGAAGCAAGTGGAAAGAGTATATGGTTCAAGAGGGATTGTTGTTCAAGGGAAATCAGCTATGCATACCAAAACGATCAATGAGGGATAACCTTTTGAAGGAAAAGCATAGTGGAGGATTGGCTGGGCATTTGGACCATGATAAAACATTTGCACATTTGAGCAGTTCATATTACTGGACAAGTATGAGAATAGAAGTGATAAAAATTTTGAACAGATGTATAATATGCCAACATGCAAAAGACAAAATACAGAGCATTGGATTGTATCAACCATTTCCAATACCAGAGAGGCGTTGGGATGCAATAAGCATGGATTTTTTATTGGGACTAGCAAGGACACAAAGAGGATGTGATTCCATATTTGTGGTGGTGGATAGATTTTCAAAGATGGGATACATTATCCCATACCATAAGAATAGTGATGCAACGCATGTTGCAAATTTATTTTTCAAGGAAGTTGTTCATCTTCATGGATTACCCAAAAGTATTGTCTTAGACAGAGATACCAAATTTGTTGGTCATTTATGGAGAACACTTTGGAAGAAATTGGGGACAGATTTGTCCTTCAGCTCAACTTATCAACCTCAGATAGATGGATAGACTGAGATGGTAAATAGAAGTTTGGTAAACGTATTAAGGAGTTTTTTTGTTAAGCACCATAGTCAGTGGGATCATATTTTTCCACCAGAAGAATTTGCATACAATGACTCACCGAACAGGAGCACTAGAAAGATCCCATTCCAAATATTGTATGGAATACATCCAAGAGGAGAATCTGAGTTGAGAAACTTAGAATAGAGTGAGATCAGAAGCGTTGGAACAGGAGATTTTGCTACAAAAATGTAGAAGCTCCATAACCAGATCAGAGAGCAATTGCAGAACTCTAACTAGGAGTACAAGTGCAGATTTGATCAACATTGTAGAGAGATTCAATTTGAAGTAGGAGATCAGGTTCTAGCACATCTCAACAAAGAAAGGTTTCCAAGGGGAACCTATAACAAGTTGAAGATGAAGAAGATAAAACCATGTCAGGTCTTAAGGAAGTTTGATGCAAATGCCTATGAGATTGACCTGCCAGATGATGTGGGCATATCACCCATATTCAACATATCATACCTGTATATTTACAGGGGAGATGAAGTAGGAGAAACAAAAGATTGGAAAGAGATTCAATGGGAAAAGAAAACTCCGATAGCAGAAAAGACACAGATGGAGAAGATCATTTATCAGAGGGTTGGCAAGAAGACTAGGATGAAGACCTATTTTGAATATTTTGTCAAGTGGAAGGGACACTCGATAGAAGATGTCAGTTGGGAAAATGAAGATGATATCCAGAAGCATGGAAATTTAGTGTAGGAGCTTATGGATAGGAGTCCATGAATTTCTGGCAAGGGGAGTATGATGCCGAAATATCATCAACAAGCCTACGTGGAGAGACAACTCAGCTCCTTAGCGTGCCTTTGAATCATTTCAAAATCTTAACCGCTAGTGTTTCCTGCAATTATGTTTTTTTGAAATGATCGAAAATTGGAGAAGATCAAACGCTTGGAAGCTGAATGATCATGAAAGATCTAGGAGTTTCACTCCTAGACTTTAATGTAACGAAAATTAAGTAGAAGTTTTTTTTTTTCTCGAGTAGATGAGTAGTAGGAGTTTGATCTGGTTTAGTTGTTTCTGATTTGTATTTATTGTTTTACCATAGCCATAGCCATTTATATTTGAATGAATATAACATAGGAAAATTGATCCAATGCATGGAGTTTCTATTGTCTACAATTCCCTGTTATTTTGTTTTCATGAATGAATGAATTATGTTGTTGAGTATATGAAATTGTGAAGTGTTTGGATAAGTTTCGATTGTTTTCTCTTCATTGAGTTCGTACAAGGTGTTCATATAGTATGCAAGGAGTGCATTGACATAGTTTGTTTCAACTCAGAAGCTCAGGAGAGATAGCGTGAAACTTCCCTTTGTAAGGATTGCAAGTGACTGCTGCAAGGTGTGCACAGTCGTTCACAAGAACTTAAGTTTTGCATAAGAATATGTTGTTAGGAGTGATAGAGTCTATTTCGACTCATCAACTCAAAAGAGATAGCGTAAAATTTCCATTTTTGTAAGAAGTGCAAAGGGACTGTTGCAAGGTGTGCACAGTCACCCAGAAGAAGCTAAGTCATGCATAAGAATCTGTTGCAAAGAGTGCATAGATCATAAATTTGACTAAGTGTCGAAGTAACCCTCTAAGGAGTCAAAGGGTTCAAAGGAGAAATCTCATGAGAGATAGCGGGAGAAATCTTCAAGGGAAATGAAGTTATGAAGATTTTACGAGTCATCGACTAAGATCTATTCAAGAGGGAGTGGGATCATTATGGATCATCATATCTAAGAAAAGTGCACAAGCTTTAAGTGTCTGTGTGCACATAGGAGGAGAATTCATCAAAGTCCTAAAAAGGCTAGGGACCGTCCATCATCCAGAGGGATAGGTGGTGCAAGATCTACAACTTTGGAAGTTTTGTGGACAAAGAGAAAGCGAAACTGCCAAAGAGCCGAAGTAGATCCTAACCATTGGTTGCCAGGAGGTACGTGTCAACAGATCATCAACTTCGGGTGAAACTACTCTAGGAGGAAGTGGGTGTGTAGAATTTGAGATCCCCGAAGCCCGAATAGCCGAAGAGAATTGTAGTTTTCTGATTCATAAGGACACACGACAGATATTCATGAACTCCAGCTGAAATCCCTCTGGGAGAAAGCGAGTGTTCAAGATTTGAGACTCTCGAAGACCGAAGAGCCGAAGTAAACCACAACCATCGATCTATGAAGAAAATGCATTGATAGATCATTATCTTCAGGTGAAAGCACTCTGGAAGGAATAAATAATTGATATTTGAAACTCTCAAAGCTCGAAGAGAAGAAGTGAGCCATAGTTGTCGATCTGTGAGGGACACACATCGATAGATCGCCGACTTCGGGTGGAAGTATTGCGGAGGAGAAAGAGTTGAGAGTTGAAACTCCTGAAACCTAAAGCGTGAAAACGATCGTAGCCATCGATAAATAAGCAGCACCTGAGATCCCAAGATCGATGGTCGTGCTTAATTGTGGGGATAGAAAGTGCTCAGGTTTTAAAAATCTTGGATCAGGCCGCAATCAAAGCCACGGTATTTCCAAAAGGACGCGTGGCAGCTACTAGTGAATTGCAAGGAGAAAAGTAGTGTGGTCTCAAACCACTCTAGGCCTCCATACAATTGTGTGTTTACGTGAGGACATATCCTGAGGTCACCTACGAGAGAGGGCTAACGGAAGAGGATCTAGCACCTGGACCCTAATAGTTCAGTAGTGCGAAGGGAGAGGTTGCGGGTGTCATAGAACCTGCACCAAAAGACTAAAAAGGGCTTGTGTTAGATCACAAGGGAGACCATTAAGGTTTCAAGAGCCTATTCATCTCCGAGAATCAAATATCCTTGACTAGGAGGTCGTGTAACCCTTAGGAAGAATAGGGGGGCCTACATCAGGTGAGAATGCATAGATCCACTATTTCTTTCATCGATTCCCTATTGTGAGGCTGGTGTGAGGCAGAGTAGTGACAATGGTGAGAAGAGAATTCATATCCTCCTATTGTAAGAGTTGAATCCACTGGTTAAAGAGAATCTAGCCGAAGTCATGGAAGGGAGTGAAATCATTGTTGCTAGTCAATAGAGGCTACGCGAAGGGTATTTACCATACGCAACCCATCATCTTCTTTTTTTCCTTGTTTCTAGATATTGAGTTCACAACCTGGTGTGAGGTTGAGGAGAGAAGTTGTGAGAAGAAAAACTATAGATGTTGATTTGGTTTCAGAATCCACTATTAGGTGTGTGGATCACAGAGTCACCAGTGAATACGAGGAGTGAGACCCGACTCAACCCTTGACTCAAAGAGTGTGGTGGAGAGTTGTGAACTTGCATAGGAGCCCTCTTTGATTGTGCCCATGAAGGAGGATTTGGTGATAAAGGTCGTTGTGACACAGGTCGCGAGTAATCCATCTATTCAATGCTACAATCTAGATCTTGGCATTCAAGGAAGTAATTAGTGGTTTGGAGATTTGGGACAAAAATCCCAACCCGCCAGCGTGAGTGGTTACATGGAACATGGAAGTGAACTATATGTAGAAAGAGGTCATGTGTGGAAAGTAGGCATATTTCTTCCATATTAGTGTTCCTTGCTATTTGTGATCTGGTGATACAACGACCATATCAGAACCTATGGAGGACGCTACTCCTTGACGACCAGTTTGGAGCTAAGTCGCGCACTGATTAGGAAAGAGAGAGTATTATATATCCAGAGGTTATGAGCTCGTATGTAATAGTGTTTCCATTGAGAAGAGGGTCGTTTGGTGCTGAAATTTTTGTAGCCTCCTGCATGCAAGAAAGAATTGCAAATAATATTGTTGTTTGAATCACTGTTTGAAGTGTCCTTGCTCATGAAATCTGGGGTTGTTGTTTTGGATAGAGCGTTGTAGTATAATTTTCTGCCACAATAATTTTTTATCCAAGCCTTATGCAGTTGAACAAAGATTGGTAATACATTGTTGTATAACATAGTGCAATTTCCATAATGATAGACAGATTGAAGGAGAATGCATAGTTGCTTGCTACTCTCATGGGTCAGAAAAGGAAAATTAGACAGTTGCGGAGAGAGTTGAAACAAAGGCGAAAAAAGAATCAATAGGAACAATTATTATATTTTTCATATCAGTATGATGTGTTTCCTATTGAGGTAGTAGTGTTTGATGAGCATAATGTAGAATTGGATTTGATCAATGAAGAATTTGATGAAATATGTGAACTAGTGATGCCAAATTTGACATTCTTCTCAAGTATAAATTATGAACCTTCGGCAATTGAAATGAAAAAATTACTATGCTTAGTAGATTTATTGCATTATGCTCATGAAGATAGTGTCAATTTCTATGATAAGAGAAGAGGTGAAATATCATTACAACTTATGATATCAGCAGTGGATGAAATTTTTTTGTCTAGTATTTTGTGTGAATTTGGTGAAATACCTAGTGAAAAAATATTTTGGGATATTCTTGAAATGAAGAAGTGGAGTGAGAATGTTGAAGTTGATGAAATTATTTTTGTTTAAAATGGTGATTTTGTTTACAGTCTTGTAACTGGAACAAAGACTAAAAATGACATTATTGAAGTTGCAATGATTAATGAAGAAAGTATGTTTGTAGTTGACAGTAAAATAGCATTTAGTGATTTGGCGGATTCAAATGAGACTGATGATGGACATGAATGTGTAATTGTTGATGAAATCATATGTGAATCTTTGGTAAATTTAGTCAAATTTGATGAAAATTGTTCATCTCATGAAGAGTGGTCAACTCTGTTGCATGAGAAACATATTATTGATGATCTATTGTTTGGTGAGAAGAAAAGTTCATTTGCATACACAAACCAAGTGAAAGACAATCTGATAGATCCTAGTAAAGAGGTTGAAGACATGAAACAACCAATTGTGATAGCAGTTGAAGCTGAAAATGAAGATTATTATGCAACATCAGAGGCAAGGAAGAAAGATGAAGAAAGTAAAGATCTCTTAGAAGAGAAAAATGAAAAGAACTAGTATGGTTCTTCCTATGATTTCATATGATTGTAACAATGTTTTTGAGTGTGCAGGTTTACAAGACAACAGTTCATTTTCAGTAGTGAATGATTATGAAGAAAACATGGAAAAAAATGAAGAAAATATTGATTCAATTTTTATGGTGTGGATCCCGGAAGAAATAAAGTATTATTATGAATTGATGTTGCAACAGTCCATTGAGCAGGACATTGATAATTGTATCCAGAAAGGCGAGCAACCCACTTATGAGAAGTTGGAAGAACTTGCAAGAATTAAAGACAAATGCTTCCAAGAACCTATAGAGGTGTTGAGGACAAAGAGAGATAGTCAGCTTCCAAGTTCCAAAATGAAGAAGAACAAAGCCAAGATGAAATTAAAGAAAAACAGAGTCAAGATGAAACATATTTGGAGCATCAAGCCAAGGAAGAAGCTCAATATCCATCACTATCTGACAACAAGAAAGTTCAAGATAAAATTGTTAGAGTCAAGTTGTAATCCTAGCTGATACTAAGACCAGCAGACATGTTACTTATGTTAGGCATTTGTATTGTAGACAATCCATTTCTCCATCAAGGGGGAGTGTTGGAGAAATAATGGAGAATCTATTAGTTAGGTAGTTCTGATTGTGTTTGTATTTAGGACTTAGATCTTATTTCCTAGGAGTTTGTCCTAAATCCCTACCTAATGTATTTCTTTATATTCATGACTTATTAATATGAAGAGTGTGGCATTGCTTAGGTTGCCTCTAGGCGTAGCCTACCTCACCTTTGAGGATCTAGTCTCATTTCCATTTTTCAAGTTGGTATCAGAGAAAATAGCAAGGAACACTAATATGGCAGCAATATGAGGAAGAGCAAAGGTGAGAACACACGGATCCACTATTGCCTTGATCGAGTCCCTTCTTTGATCCTAGTGTGAGGCTAAGTCAACAACCCAATTATGAAAATTTGGAAGAATTTTCAAGCATTAAAGACAAACGCTTCCAAGAACCTGCAAAGGTGTTGAGGAAAAAGAGATATAGTCAGCTGCCAAGTTCCAAAATGAAAAAGAACAAAGCCAAGATGAAAGTAAAGCAGAACAGAGTCAAGATGAAACATATTTGGAGCAACAAGCCAAGGAAGAAGCTCGATCTCCATCACTATCTGACAACAAGAAAGGTAAAGATGAAATTATTAGAGTCAATTTGTAAGCCTAGCTTAGAATAAGACCAGCAAACATGATACTTATGTCAGGGATGATTTTAGGGGCTAAATTTCGTTCATGGGATAATTTTCTATGGTTTTTCAAAAAATGAGATTCTTTATTTTAAAAATGATTCACCCAAATTCTATAGGATAAAATTATTTTACCTTAAAAATAGCCAAAATTTTATGAAAACTATTTAAAATACTTAGAAATTTGAATATTTTTACAAAAATATCGCCAAACATTTATTGTTGACATATGAAGGATTAGTAATATTCACCAAGGTTTCTACATTTTAAAATAAATTTCCATCCTTAAAATCATCCCTGACTTATGCTAGGCATTTGTATTGTAGACAATCCATTTCTCCATTAAGGGGGAGTGTTGGATAAATAATAGAGAATCTATTAGTTAGGAAACTCTATTGTGTTTGTATTTAGGACTTAGATCCTATTTCCTAGGAGTTTGTTCTAACTCCCTACATGATGTATTTCTTTATATTCATGACTGGTTAATATGAAGAGTGCGGCATTGTTTAGGATGCCTCCAGGCGTAGCCTGCAAGGAGCTGGTCTCATTTCCATTTTTCAAGTGATTCTGCAAAAAGATAAATGCTATCGGAGTAATCTCGAAGATACATATATTTTTGAATTACTGTAGTAGTTTTTAAATTTACAAGAAATCTATGTACATTTTGTGGAAAAACCAATTTGTTTTCCATTGAAGAAAGTCCTACAATGGTTCTTTACTAGTTGCAAATTTATTGCAATGGACTGCATTCTATTTATTAATTATGTGCAATAAAGTGACATTATAATTTTTTCCATGGACATGCAACTTGTGCACAATTTTTATGGAAGGCAGAGTTTGGTCTCCAATTGACAAGTAAAATAATTTATAAATTTTTCCAAAGCGACATCAGAATTTTAGTAAGTTTTGTATAACTTACAGTTCCTATTCTCCATCGTGGCGACTCTGCACAAAGCGGTGGATACATTTTTTGTTGACATTTTAGAAGAGATGAACCTGTGTGCTATCCACACCAAGAGGTTTATCATCCAGTTTATGATTGTTTTGAATGTCAAGAGTTTGCTTGTGTTGTATGTGTATGATAAGTAACTATTTTGTGACAATCACCATTGACTTGTACCCACCCACATCCATGGTAATTAACACCCATAGCACTCAATCTAGTAATTAATATCTGGAAGAATAGACCTTGACTTGGTAATAAGTTAAGCGATCTTCATTATCCATAAATCCAAGGGAGTGTTGATGGTATGGGAGTTCTTTGTAATAAAAGGAGACAAAGAAATATGGAGATAGAAAGAAATTGGTAAATTGGCCCATTGAGAACAATCATTCTTTGGAGCATCTATTTGATTGAGAATACTTTGAAAATAAACATGCAATCCCAGCCTCTATTTGCACATAGCCTAGCCTTCATGCTCACGACCTTCAGTTGAAATCCTAATCACTTTGCACGTAGCCTACATTTTATTGTGGCCTTCGCTTGCTCACAGAATTCATCAAGAACCCTAATTCATTGCATCGATTTGGCAAGGGGAAACAATGCACGTTAAGTGAGGATAAAGAGGAGAAAGGGTTTTTTCAAGTTCAAGGTTCGCACGTTCAAGATTTGTGATATTCTTGGAGATATGAAAATGGATTCAGTCTCTGTGCTATGAACCTAAACAACAAAGTTACACTTGTTGATTGTGAGTTGCAATCTTTTTCCTTGGATGAAGTCAATGTAGCCTTGACTAATGACACTAAAAAAAAAGTGGATAAATTGAAGGTTCAACATGAGGATCATATTGAAAATATAGATAACTTTGTTAGAACTTGGGAAGAATTAGAGTTTAAATGAAACATATATGGCTTAGGATATGAAAATAATCTTGATAGCCTTTTTCATATTCCTAATTAAGTAAACAAATTAAATTTGTGAGTGGTGGTTTTTAGTTAATGTTGATAACAAGGAAAAACTTGATAAGGAACATGTACAGGATGTTGATTAGAATGTTGATACAGATTTTGATGATGATATTATTGTTGAGGATATTGATGATAATACAGGTATTGAAGATTTATTGGTTGATGATGCTCAATTGGACAAAGAACTTGTAGTGTGTTGACATTGTCACCAAGTTGGTCATGTTGA
The DNA here is from genome assembly GCA_009831015.1 of Picea engelmannii. NCBI lineage: Eukaryota > Viridiplantae > Streptophyta > Pinopsida > Pinales > Pinaceae > Picea > Picea engelmannii. Next base: position 384,024 of record ML785611.1, on the reverse strand, counting down.
GTTAAATTGTTTTGATATTCACCCATGTGTTTTTTGTGGGAAGAAAAACCATGTCTCAGAAAGGTGTTCGAAGCGACTAAAGATTCAGAGGAACATGTAAATTTTGAATGGTTAGGGACTTGGCATTGGATTTTAGAATCTAAGTTATTGGAATGATCTTATCGACGAGTTTATACATAGGTACAATCATACTTGATTGGAGATATTTCTAGACTTCAAGTTTCGAACTCTAACTTACATGATTCCAATTTATGATGATTGATTTTGGATTCATAATTCAAGATTGCAGATGAATTTATGATTTCAGAATGATGAATGATCAAGGATTGTTTCAGGACATGATGTTTGTTTCCTAATTAGATGTTGGATTTTATGATGTTAGCACATATCACTCTCATATAGTCTTTGATTTGTAAGGATTTTCAGGAGATTGATGATTTCCAAGTTATTGGATATTGGATGGATAGTTTACTGCTTTTTTGAATTTGATGCATTGTCTAACATGTTTGATGGAAATTTGGGTTCAAGATTTGGAGCAGTACCAGCAATCTACCTGGTTTACTACTCAGAGGTATTTTGGCTACATGATTTTCATATATAGGTTTTGTATGTTGTTTAGTGTTTGACACTTTTTTCTATCAGTAGGATTTTTTATAGTTTTTTTATGTATCGATATGTGAGAGCTTCATAGTCTTTGGAATTCTCAGGAAATGTATTTTTACCTCTCAGAGGCAATACGATTCTTCTGCTCTTTTCTCTTGTCACATTGGATTGCCAAGGTTTTTTCAGGATATGGGATATGTTAAACTTGCAACTAATTCACTTCTCATCAGGATTTTCTCTCATTGGTTTGGGTTCACTTCAATGACCACTCCAAGAATATTTGGCTCATTTTATGCACAATGATTTTTCCATATTTAGTTTTCAACATCCACATTTGGCAGGTTTTTCAGGCAAATCTTCATTGACACTCATGAGGTTTCATAAAATTAGTTATAGATTGAAGACTTGGATATGTTATTGTAAGGAAGCTAGAGAGGTAGTGGGGTGGGGAGGGGGGGGGGAAAGGGCCCATAGTGATGATAGTGGAGGTCATTCAATGTAAGGTGGACTAGGTCCACTATATTATTAAATAAGGTCCACTATGGTAGTTAGATATAATAAATGTAAGAGGACTTCTTAGAAAGTTCTACTTCTAGAAGATTCCTCCTCTAGAATGTTCTTAGGTGATGGTAGAACTATATAAAGGGGTTCAAGCAATGTAATGGGATATGAATAGAAATATTGTATTGTGGAGTGGTAGCTCAATAGGAGGATGCCCCCTCGAAGATGCAAGTGGACAGGAAAGGATCCCTTCCATAATAGGATCCATTGTATGGTGTTTCCCTACCTCAAGGGTTTCTATAATAAAGTGGTGGTTTTATATATTGTTTCATATATATTGTATGGTGATTTTATTAATATATATTTGGTACTATTGTTGCATTTTGTATTCAGGTATTTGGTTCTTAACAAGTGGTATCATAGCACTTTCCTTGGCAGGCATTGTGGGCAAATATTTTTTATTTTTGCAGATTTTTTTTTTTCGAGAAGAAAAAAGAGGGCCGCGACATTGTAGACATTTTTGGTATATTTCTCTGCAAAATTTGTAGAAACAGGTTGTAGATATGATTTCCTCTCATAAAAAGGCCCAAGTTGAAAAAAAAAAATCGTCCGAAACAGAGTACGGGAAGTCAAGATATTGAAGTTTTTAAATCTACAATTTTTCAGGGTTTTTTTCCGCAGACAATGTCGTGATTGTTTTTATTTATATAGCATATAGAGGCTGAATTTTACTAAACAAATTACAGATATGATTTCCTCTCACAATTTCACCCAATTTCAAAAAAAACATCAGCCGAAACGGAGTCCAGGAAGTGAAGCTATGATATCCTGTCGTAACTTATTGTTCTATTTTTTGGGTTTTTTCATGACGGCTGTTGGACCGAAGAGTTCATAGGGTGCTCAGATGGCTAGCTCCTCTAAAACCCTCAAATAAATTATAAAAATTATTGAATCATTCAAAGTCCAATTGTTTGACACATTGAATGATAGATTGCATGACCTTGCAGATGGCCTCAATGATAGTTTTCAAAGTATTCAAGATTCTTTGGATAAAATGCAGGAGATTTTTCTTATGAAAGACCTCAGGGATGAATATAATCAATAAATATATGCTTGGCATGATTTTGAGTCCGATTGCAATAATTGGTATATGGATAGTTTTCGTTTCTGGGATGACAACCACTTCTATATTTTTTTTTATGACTACTCCACCTTTTGTAGAGAACATCAATGTCCCACATTAGGATCTAGTTACCAGCATCTAGCCTGTATATTCTACAATGGTTTTTCTCCTTCTAGATTCATCTTTGATCATCTCCCACTATGTGGATGTATATTCTTATTTGGATCCACATAATAGGTGTCAATATTGGGAGCATCATTTTTAGTTGGTTATTGGGTGTCAATATCTTCCATGTGGGGTTCGCATGAGCACTTGGACATGGGACCCTGGTTTACTGGCAGTTGGACTACTTCAGCATGGTGACTTTCCTTTCTACATGGGACCTTGGTTCTCCAATCTTCTTCAACATTATGGTCCACAATTATCCATGGGACCCTGGTATATGGTTGTACATCAAGCGTTGAGGACAACGCTTTCATAAGGGGGATGGAATGTAAGGTAGCTAG
>ML785611.1:326079-378790 GCA_009831015.1 Picea engelmannii | reverse complement strand
TGTTTAGGAATTCATCTCCTTTGGAATGAAGATCTCCCCACTATCCTAGAATGTGAAAGGGACAATAATTCTCAGTGGTAAGAAGATTGTACATGTTGTATTATAGAGTTTCAAATTGGATGTGATTTTCATACAATATCTCAAATCTACTAGTTTTGAACTTTAAAATCGAATTAACTATTACTAGAATGGCCCCTTATGGAATTTGATTCATTTTCAAGGGTGGGGATGTGATGATTTCCCTTTCTTCTTATTTGCAAATTTATGTGATCATTGGTGGTTTAGGATCACCTGATAAGTCTTCGTGTTTCCTATGCTCCCAACCTAATATCAGAGCATGGAAAACTTTTGGATTGGTTGGATTCATTACTTCCGACTATGAATTGGATTGCCAAGGGATATTTTAACATGGTAGAGTGGGAGATTGGTTGAGAAGGAGGTGTAGGTAATGCAGTTGGTGGTGGTAAGAAGAAGGCTTGGTCTTGATGCAATGTTTCTCTTTAGGCGTTTGGCCCTAATTCGAAACAGAAGGGTGTTGTTTATGGTAAATGGTTCACGTGGATCAATTACATGTAGGGTTGGATAGGATTCAAGCTAGATTGGATCAAGTCTATGGCACTGGGGAGGATATGTAATTTCAGGTAAGGCACATCATCCAATAGATGTTTTGATAGATGTTATGGGCTCAAATCACTTTCCTATTCAGAGTGTGATTTTAGTGGGTAACATGATTAACTCAATTCCCCTAACTTTTTTCAAGTTTAATGTATCTCATATGGAGTTAATAGATTTGTTTCTCTTATTCAGAGGCTTTGGAATATTTCACCCAATCCAATGGGGAATAAAGGTTGGCTACTTTGATGGGATGTTGTTGTATGTCACATGGTGATGTCAAGTTCATAAGAGGGTGGAGTAGAATGATAGTCCGTAAAAGGAGAAAGGATTTTTGGGATGCTCAAATTAGACTTTAGGAGGTACATATTTAATTAAAGAGGATCTCTATAAAATGATCCTTCAAGAGGATGCTACATGGTTGGATATGGTGGGCCATAAGGGGAAGAAATGGACTGCTAGGATACATTCTGAACTACAATGGTTTAAGGAGGGGACTGAGGGATCAAAATTCTACTTTGTTTATTTGAAAATAAAGATGGTAGCTAATAGGTTTTTTAGTTTTTGTCAAGTGTATGAATCTATTATAGAGCATTCAACATATGTTAAAGGTATATTTGGGATGCATTTTCAGAATATGTGTTCTCCATATGGTTTGATGAATAATTTGGTAGATGCTAGAAATGCTTTTTATAGGGTTATTCCACGAAAGGTTCTTAGTGGAAACCAAGTTAGCTTGAACAATGTCTTCTCAAAAGAGGAGTTTTTTGCAGCACTTAGTTCTATAAAGAATGGTTTCACAAGTTCAATGACCTGGCTTGTGAATTCTACAATATCATGAGGGACATGATAAAGGATGATTTCTATTGTGTGAAAGTTGAAGTATTCTCTTTTGGATGTCTAAATATCTCAATCAAGGACTTATCAACTCATTCCAAAGATTGGAGCTAGGGACACCATTAGGGGTTGGAGTCATGCTTTCTTAGTGTTGAATAGAATAATATAGTTAAAATAATGGATCTATAGATTTTCTTAGTTGTATGAAAGGTAGTTTGATAAAAGAAAATAGGTTTTGTGCAAGGTCATTTACTCTAGACAACGTAATCTTGGCATGGGAAGCCTTGGAGAGAGATCAAGAGATTGGCCAATGGTATCATTTTTTGAACATTGGTTTTAACAAACCCTATGATCGAGTAGATTGGAAATTCCTCACAAAGATGTTGACTTTCTTGGAGTTTTGTTCATGGTGTGTGGCTATGGTGAACAAATTATTATGTAATGCATTCACATTTTTCTCTTTAAATAACTCATTATCCCCTCAAATTTTGTTGCATCAATTTATTCTCCATGGATGCCCCTTGGCCTCATGTCTATATGTGTTGACAGTGGATGCTTTGGGTTACCTATTAGAGGTTTCTCATTTTCAAGGGTAAGTGCAAGGCATATTTATCTATGATGGGTCAAAGATTGTCAACAATCACTTTAGTAATGCCTCCCTTCTCTTTGTGAGGGTGGATTAGATATTGATTGATAGTGCTCATGCTTGTTTGGATCACTTATACTCAAGTTACAGTGAGTGTTGTGGTTAGTGAGTACAAGATTGAATTTTGGTTGATAGGGCTGGACTCTCCACCTAACTAGATTATTGTATCTTGGAATTATATTTGTCTTGGGGTGATTGTGAATTATTTGGGCATACCATTTGGAGTGGGTCTCTCATTGGTGGCTATTAGATAGGCATTTTGGTTAAGTTTTGGGATCTATGCCAAAAGAATTCAAAGAATAAAAGGAAGTTAGAAGATGGACTAGAGTGCACGATGGGAGCAAAATTTAAGAAGTAAAAGCACACGATAGAAGGATGTGTGACAGAGAAATGCATAAAAGGAGGAAAATGGTTATAGAACATTGGGTTTTTGGGGACATTTTTTTCCACATTGTAATGGGCTTAGTCCTATTTTTATGTATAAATATGTAATGGGTTTCGGGCAGAGGAGGTTCAAAAGTTTTGAGGGTTCGACGTAGGAAAAAATCTTAATGCTTGTTGGGTAAGTTGAGTCGACCGAAGAAATAAATTTGAGGTATGACTAAGGATTGAAGATCACATTGCAGCATAATGGCTAGGCAGGTCTGGGTAACATTATTGTTTCATTTGTTGGTGCTTAGTGGGAAGAGTCGAGGTTAATCATCTATATACCAACAAAACCCTTAGACATTGACCTATTCAACATCACCTGCAGAGCAATTGAAGCCTCACATGAGGTATCTAGAGGGGCTACAGGAACTAGGGTTTTGCAGTGATGAGGGGAAGTGAGGCATTCTTTAGTGCGCGATAGAAGGATGCGTGATGGAGAAACACGTAAAAGGTGGAAAATGGTTATGGACTATTGGGTTTTTGGAGAAATTTTTGTCCACATTGTAACATGCTTAGCCCTGTTTTTATGTATAAATATGTAATGGGTTTTTGGTAGATAAGGTTTGGAAATTTTGAGGGTTCGACATAGGAAAATTTCTTAATGCTTGTTGGATAAGTTGAGTCGAGCGAAGGAATAAGTTTGAGGTGTGACTGAGGAGTGAAGCTCGCATTGTAGCAGAACAACTAGGTAGGTTTCAGTAATATTATTGTTGCATATTTTGTATCATGGTGTGCAGTTGTAAGAGAATTATCAATGACTAATAAAATAATCCAATTGTTGTGGACGTAGCCCAATTTGGGTGAACCACATTAAACATGTGTGTTGTGATGTGTTGTCTTTGAATTTTATGATGTTTAAATGTTATGGTGCAATGATGATATATGTTGAATGTATTTTTTATATATGATGTTATAGTGTGATGCACTGAAGTATCTAGTAATTGAATGAATGTTAAGTGGGAGAATATTGTGCATAGAATATGTTGAATGTTAAGTAACTATTAAGTAATGGGAATTGCACACATGATTAAATGATAGTATGAACATGAAGAATGCCTCACTTCTCCTCATCACTGCAGAACTTTGGTTCCTGCAACCCCTCTAGATGCCTCAGGTGAGACTTCACTTGCTTTGCAGGTGATGCCGAAAGGGTCAATTTCTAAGGGTTTTTTTGGTATATAGATGATTAACCCCGGGTCTACCCACTATGTGCCAACAAATGGTTATGTTTCCAGGACCAAGAGTTGTAATTGAGGAGAATGTTTTGCAGGTCAAATAAGGAGGAGATCATTGAATGGATAGAAAGGAAGCAACGAGAATTTTCCAGAGAATAGAATAGGAACCAAAGACTCAATGAAGAATAATGGTTGCAGAGATATGTATTCACAGATCTTCATTAAATATTCTTTGATGAATTTCCGATAATTTTTACTGAATGGTTAGAAAGGATAGTGGAGAACGTTGGGAGATATAGAGTTGAATGCTCGATAAACTGGACTTCTGAATTGATTAGACAACTCAATACAATAAGTAATAAGGTTTCTTACATGGTTGAACAATATACTGGGGAGTTATATTACAGAGTTTACAGTAGATTGTACCCAACCTTATAATGTCGCAGAGAGGGATTTTTTTAAGGGTCTGCGCGAAACATATTTGAGCACATTGTATACTTGGATAAAAATGTTTTTGTGCGACAATAATTGTATGAAGATGGAGTCTCACTGCTTGGTGCCTTCATGCACATAGGGGGACTAGGGGATGACCAGAGGATGGTCTGAGAGTGGGAAGGATGAGTAAGGATTAGATGGACTAAGGATGTCGAGAGAAGAGGATACTGACTTAGATGGAGAGATTGGAGTATTTCATTGTGGGAAAAGGTTTAGATATAATAAGAAAGAGACTATGAATAGGAAAGAGGAGAGACACAAAGAATTCGATGAAAGTGACCCCTACGCAGTAATTCAGATCACACCATACGAAGAAAGGAAGAGAAAAGAAATGGATCCTCAGTATTATCCAACAGAAGAAGGAAGTCCATCTTAGATTGGAATTTGCGTCAAACCCATGACCCCATGTGCATCAATGATAATTGAAGAAAGAACCAAGACTTGTTTAAGAGAAATTGTAGTGAGTGGAGGAAGTCAAAGAAATACTTATAATAGTGGAAGTCGCACAACAAACCAGAGTCAATCAACATCACTAAGGGTAAGTACAACACTAAGTACAATGGAAGGGATAGATCATACACTAAGAATTCATGAGTTTCAAGGAGCAAGGTCAGAGGACCCTGAGAAGGACTTGTTTGTATGCGACACAATATGGACTACAAAGAATGTCCAGGATGAGGTGATGAAGATTGTGAAACTGGCCATGATGTTCAGAGTTTGTGCATTTTTATGGTATATGAAGTATTAGAAAACTACACCGGCCGTATAGTAAAGAAATTTGGAAGAGATTGGACAAGCATTGTTAAAGGAATTTCGAAAGATGAAATTTGAATCACAATATATTATAGAGCTAAAAGAGATTAAGCAAGTGTAGAATGAGACAATGTGGGATTACGACAAGAGATTTAAATATGTGATGGGTCGATTAACCTTTCAAATTATTGATAAGAAGCATCAAGAATAGTTTATTGCAAGTCTCTTGCCACACATTCAATGTCCATTAACATAGTAGAAGGTCATGTTGTAGCTAGAAGTGTTGGAAATCACGATGAAATTGGAAGCATCTCCTGTAGGAGATGGCACATGTATGGAACAAGTACAGTCACGGTTGGTTGTAGTGAGAATTCAATTATCATAGATAATGAAGGAAAAGGAAAAGCGTGAACATGTTTGATGTATAACATGTAAGATAGAAGGCCATCGAAAGGAAGAATGTCTAGCATTCATGCAGCGTATGGACACAGGAGCACCAAACCCATTGGCAGGAGGATTAGGGTATTGAGAGATATGTAAGACATGGGAACATCATCCGACTACTTGTCCCTTAATACATAAGTACCAGAGTACACCTAGGAAGTTATTCTGTAATTTTTGAAAATCTATAGGACACGATGAGAAATATTGGCATGCATTCAACTTAATGAGAGAGTGCACTTCATACACGTACATAATTCAAGAAGAAAATGTTGCAGCAGAAGGAGGAGTTTCAAAGTACAACACTTCGAGAGGCTTTAACCAAGGTGGACGTGGAGGATTCGACAGAGGTCAAGGGTGTGGAGAATTTGGTCGAGGATCCATAGGACCGATAATTTGTTATAACTGCAATCAACCAGGAAATTTAGTGAGAGATTTCCTAAATCCTTGCACGAAGTGTCTGTATTGCGGAGCATTGGATAATGCGATAGAACATTTTCCTCAAATGATAGCAAAGTGGCATGCGAGAGGGAAGCAGAATTAGCATTAGAACCAACATCGGAATCAGAACCAAAACCAAAACCTACACATGATAGTTTCTGAGGAATGTGACAATCAACCCAAAGTAGGAGCTATTACGTGCAGTGAAATGAGAAACAGGCTCGATGCGACGGAAAAGGAAAAGGGAGTTGAACAATGGATAAGGAAAGAAGTTGAGCCCATGCCAACATTCAATCCGCTAAAATAAAAATAAACCTATCAGCAATCAAGGAAGGAGATATTAGAACCACATTGGATAGAATCAACATCAAAGACACCACCAATATACAGATGCCATCAGTTTATGATCACACTATTCCAGAAAAGCCAGTCGAAAAGGTAAATACTTTGAAAGACTTTCTAAAGAGTTGTTTAGATTTGATGCAAGATGAAACAACATTGAATGCACTGCATGGAATGATTGATTAGTGTACACAAGACATAGAAGTACCTACGACGTAGAAAGTAGTGAACCAATTCTTGCACAAGAAGAGGACAAACAGAGAGTTCATATTAAGTGTGCAGATAAGAGAATATGACATGGACAATGTCATCTTAGATTTAGGATCAGATTTCAATGTTCTTCCAAGACAAATGTGGGAGATGATGGGGAAATCGAAGCTAGTTTGGTAAAATTTTCAGTTGAGGTTGGCTAACTAACATAAGATAATACCGATCGGGATATTGGCAGGAGTACTTGTTAATATAGATAGAGCGTGATATGTAGTTGAATTTGAGGTTATTGAGATCGCGGATAACAATCAGCCATATTTATATTTTCTTGAACTAGATTGGGCCTTCGACAGTTAGGCGATTATTAACTTGAAGAAAAGAGATATAATTTTTTAAGGAGGATACTTAAAGGTCACTATCCCATTAGAACATATGGAGGCAAGAAGATATGTGGATGACTACATCAATACCACTATGACAGTGTGCATGGATGACTACGTCAATCCCACTACAGATGGTGCGCTTAGTTGGAGAAGCATAAGCTCTTGCACGTCAGACTCAGAGGATGGACTTGAACATTGGCATCACCGATTGCATGAAGTGTTGACTAGAAGTTGTGCTCGCATTACTCTCTATTTGTGTTGGATTGGAACAGAGGTATGTGATACACCAAAATGTGAGGGACTAACTGAGGTAAGTTATTTTGTTAATTAATTTGAGTTGCAGGAACCCAAATAACAAAGGTTGTTAGCATTAGATGTTGCATTGAGAGAAATTCCAACGGTATGGTGGGAAACCCAGAAGGACGGAATAGAGGATTGAAAACATTAAAAAAGGTTGATGTAGATCAGGTTTCGAACATAAAACATTATGCAAAAGTATACAGGGATGATAAATTCAAAGGATCATTTTTCACGATGTATGATAACTTGGAGGCAAGTGTCAAAGCAGGAATGGATGCACAGGTTCATACATACGCTAGAGACAGTTCCTAGGAACTGGTATTTAGAGTTAGAAGTGTGCATAGGGACAAAAAACTGGGAAGAGCTCACCCAAAAGTTTAAGGTAAAATTCAATTTTGAAGCTAAGTCACATTTAGTAGATGTAGCTTTATAAGTCATTAGAGGTAAAAAATTTATGGAAGAAGGTCAAGTAGAAATAGTACCTACATGTAGTGTGCACAGAGAGTCTACAATAGTCCATGAACTATTATAATGTTATAATGCTTTTGAGGAAGACCAAGAATAAGAAGACACAAGAAATATATAGGTACTAGAGACTGAAGGGGAGTGCGACGTAGTAGGTCCAACACTTGAATCCAAAGCATATGTGAAGCCCTTAAGAGTGTGCAAAGTGAACATTGGCATGAAGGAGAAACCAAAGTTTGCAAACATTAGTGATTATTGGAATGATGAGATTGTGGAAAATATTGCAGGCCTATTTCACGAGTATCAGGATCTCTTTCCAACAACCTTTTCAGAAATGAAGGAAATAGTTGGAGAATTGGGTGAGATGAAGACCCCTTTAAAACAAAATGCTAAGACAGTGAGATAGATACCTTATAGATTGAATCTGAAGTACAAGGAAAAAGTGAAAGAAGAGCTTGATAGACTCATAGAAGTTGGTGTAATTGAACCCATCACAGAGTCTGAATGAATAAATCCAATGGTGGTTCAAGATAAGAAAACATGGGGTATTAGAATTTGTGTAGACCTAAGGAAGTTGAATTATGCATGTTTGCATGACCCAAGGAAGTTGTTGAATGCTGAGAAGAATTACATGATGACAGAAAGGGAAGGCATGGAAATGGTTTATGCTTTGCATAAGTTCAAACACTATTTGTTTGAGTCCCATTTCAATATTTATACACACCACTCTACACTCAGAGATCTTGTGAACAAGCATGTATTGGGGGGGAGAATCTGCATATGGTTATTGTTGTTCTAGAAGTATGATTTCAAATTTATTGTGAATCCAAAGAAACTGAATGCAAGACTAGACCATTTGTCGCGGATAGCGATAGGAGAAGACATAGGGAACCTAGACAATAGTTTACCATATGCGCATTGATTCTCAGTTCAAATGGTAGATGACCATTTTGCATAAATTGTCCAATATTTGAGCACAGGAGTGGTTCCATCCAATATGACAATAGCACAAGAAAAACAGTTAGTGGTTAAAGCAACAAATTATCAATTGATTGCAGGAAATTTATACAAGTTGGGCATAGATGGGATATCGCGACAATGTGTGCTAGAGCATGAGAGATCGATGATCCTCACAAAGGAACATGATGGAATTGAAGGAAGGGATACAACATAGAAGATCTTACATACAGGGATATGGTGGCCAACCCTCCATGTGGATGTAAAGGAATATTGTCATAGCTGCGACATTTTCCATAGAATTGGAAGACCGTTGCAAAGGGATGAGATTCCTTTGAATCCACAAGTTACCTTGTAGGCATTTGACAAATGGGAAGTGTATTTTTTCAAACCGATTAATCCACTAGCGAGGAGAATAGGAGCCAGGTACATAATTACTATGACATACTACTTGACAATAAGGAACTTATTGACCACTTGGTCGACATGTTCGGTGATTCCTTCAACAAAATTGGAATCACCTCATTAGCTAAAACATATTTGAAATAAGTGAGGGACCAATATAGGGTTCATTTGCAAACAAACCCTAGGTATGAGAATCCTCGAATGATTCCCAAAGTCAAGTGGAAGAATCTATTAGAGGATGAAAAGGAGAAGACAATGAGAAAAGAAGGAAAGACACCACATGGAACAGGAAGGTATATCATATTTTGAATTTAATATGTTGATTTTTTCTTAGTTATATATAAAATTTGTTATATAAAACCTATTGGAAACGTTTTCTAGTCTCCCAAACACATCAAAAGAAACCAAGGAAATACTAGAAAAACAAGGGAAACACAAACTTGGCCAAGGTGGTTATGTGAAAATAAAAGCATGAATTGTAAGTACCAAATAATTAAACCATATCATTCCTATAATCATCCAAATTTTATTTAATTGGATCCAATAAGCCAAATTTGAGATCTTGTGCAATGTAAGGGGCTCAATTCAAAACTATGACCACAGAAGAAGACATTCAACTAAGTTTCAAGTGTAGCTTTCAAGTCGTGGTTGAACACTGACAAAGCACGGGGAAAAAAAATTCTTCCCCTTCGAATGACATCGTAAGTAAAATCAATGGAATTTAATTGTTGATTACTTGTAAAATCTATTCACGATTGATTTCACCCATAAATGAATGTGCTTTTATGTTTTAAGCAAGAGATCAACAACAATAATGAGGCCAACAGTGGACAACAACCCAATGACAATGGAGTGTAGTCCGATGATGGTGGGGTGAAACCTGGCCATGATGGTGGAATGAAAATCGATGGTAGTGTGCAGCCTGGACATGACGGTAGAGTGCAGCCCAATGATGGTGGTGTGTAGCTAAGCCATGATGGTATTATGGCTATAAAAATAGAAGTATGGAATAATAAAATTATTAATATTTACTTGAAAATGGTGTACAAATTTTCTTGTTTTGATGTAAAATCATATAGATGAGAATGCTTGGCGAGAGTAGCAAAACCAATGGTCTTGACTAGTCAACATGCTAAACAACATTATAATGATATTTTCATTAATGAATTACTTCTGTGAATAATAACTAACCATGTCAATTTAAACCTTTTTTTTATTGTAGTCGAGGTCCCTCAACAATGGCATGCATGTCGTGGAGACAACCCGACTAGACATGTAACACGTCAGAGCATGCATAGTGAATCAACACCAACAAAGGGCCCAACAACCAAAGTGGATCAAGACATGGATGAGCCAATCAACAGATTTATGAAAAATAAAAAATAGAAAAAGAAGAGATTGGATATATTATGAGAAACATGTATAATGAAAACATATTTTGACAATAAAATATATTAAAATATACTATTTGTTTCTACCTTCTTATGGATGTATGTTATCAGAAACATGTGTAATGGAAACATATTTTGAATATAAAATATATTAATATATATTATTTGTTTCTACATTCTTATGGATGTATGTTATATGTTTTGTATGTTCAAAACCACATAGTTGCACACACATTCTTTCTTTCATTTACCTTTAAACTGTGTTTTGCTACTTTCTATGCATGAATCGTACTATGCTACTTTCAATTTGTTTTAGTAGATAGATTGGGTATGAGGAATTGAGAGTGATGCGAGGGGGTGGGGAGGGGCCAAATGATCTTCCACATTCATGTGGTTGGCCTATACAATAAATTATTCTCTAAACCAAGAGAAGCTCATTCAAGTATTCCACTTTAGTCTTTCGAGAGTTGTGTACATGTTGATACGTCTATTATTTATTAAATTATTATTCAATCGTATAATCTTTTATTCTCTAATGATTTCTGTAGGTATTCTGAAAGACAAGGTTAGGAAAATGTTGTCGAGTTATATTTTCTCTAGATATGTGGGGTGTTCACTTTGTAGACTAAAAGGATCTCCAAATTTTATTACCTTGTATATTTGTTTGTTGTTTCGATCTAATTTCTTATGTCTTATTTACTAATAAAATCCACACTATCACAATGGGTTGAAAAGGAATCTCATTACAAGCATAAGGGTGACCAACTGCTTGGCAGAGTTGTCACATCTCTGCCAACATGCATGTGGGAAGAGTTGTAGATCTTCCCATAGGCATGTGGGTAGATTTGTAGCATCTACAACTCCGCCCTCATGTTTATGGGCAAAGTTGCAACATCTCTTCCCACAGGCCTATGGGCAGAGTTGTGACATCTCTTCCCATGGGCCTATGGGTAGACTTGTAGCATCCACAACTCTACCCATAGGCCTGTGGGTAGAGTTGTAACAACTACAACTCTGCCCATAGGCCTGTGGGTAGATTTGTAGCATATACAACTCTTCTCACATACCTATGGGAAGAGTTGCCACATATATGCTCACAGGACTGTGGGTAGATTTTCCATGTGGGAAAATTTTCCACATATCTACCCACATGTCTGTGGGTAGATTTGTAGCATATTCCACTCCTCCCACGGGCCTGCAGGAAGAGTTGCCACATCTCTATCCACGGGAATGTGGGTATATTTGTAGCATTTACAACTCTTCCCATGGGCCTATGGGAATAGTTTCCATGAAGAAAACTTAGATAGCTAAATTTGGATCTATATAGAAGCATGAGTGTGCATTTCCATTAAGTCACTTTCTATTGTTTTGGTCTCTCAATTTACAAGGTAGACTTTGTCTTTTTTACACAACAACCACTTTTATGTTTGCAAATGAAAATATAAATATGTAGACATGTGTAAAATTATGTAAGACACCCTCAAAAACCTGAATCACTCAAATTGAAGGCCTACAGACCACGACGTACATTTTTTGAATCTTGGCATGCATTTATGCACAAATGCAGAAATTACAGTTTAAAAGAAAAAATAATGTTTTTCTCAATCAAGTATTCCATTTTAGTCTTTCTAGAGTCTCATACATGTTGATATGACTGCTTTTTTATTTATTTAATATTCAGTTATATAACCTTGTATTCTCTTATTATTTATGCAGGTCTTCGCAATGGAAATGCAACTAACAACTAGCGTATGTGTGATGTGGTTGTACAAGCTCCTTCCTCATCGATCTCATGGATGTAGGTAATTAGTACTCATTTTTCCATTTTAGTTAGTGTGTTTGCATGGGCGTGCATTTCCCTCAGTTCAAATTATTGTGGGAAAAGTCTTGAATCTTGGTTCAAGATAGAAGTTCGTAGTCATTTTATAATGCACTCTGTATGATATATAAATATTTAGAATGTTATTAAATTCACCCCAAAATTTAGATAAATCTATTTGGAGCTATAGATAAGTATGGGTGTGCATCTCTCTTAGTTCACTTTCTACTGTTTTGGCCTCTCAATTTACAAGGCCTACTTTGTCTCTTTTACACAGTAGCCACTTTTAAGTTTGCAAATGAAAATCTAAATATGTAGGAAGGTGATCTAGGTGGATATCAGTGGCCACCCACCTTTTCCAAATGGCTCAAAACAACTTTCTGGCAATTTTGGCAATTTACTATTTTTAGCAGTTTTTCGGGTCCTGAACTTCTGGAGCTGTTTTGAGGCCCTAAATGACGTTTTTTTGGGGTATGTTGCGGTTGAAAAATTTTATCATGAAATTTTGTCACAAATTTTGTAGTCCTCAGATAGATCTTTTCAATGGGCTATCATACGCCTAAAACGGAGACCGTATGCAAAAGTTATGACCCCGGGAAGTTGATGTACCAACTTACCCAAACGGGGCCCACATGACTTTTTCCGTTTCATCTCCCAGGGTTGGGTTTTTGGATGTCTAGGACTTTTGGCATTCCTGTTTATTGTAAAAGGGTATTCAGAGCCTCATTGTGATCATCTTCTCATGGATGCGAGTAGTCGTCACATCTCTTCTCAGAGATAAGCTACCACCATTCTAGCGAGTATTTCACTCTGTATTTTACAGTATCTGTACATTTATTTCATTAATAGAAATAATGTATTACTGTATATCTGTGACTCTTGTTATTTCCGCTATATCTCTTTTATATTGTTGTCTCTCTTGCAATATATCTAAATATTTATGTGTCATATATCCGCTCTCATTTTGTACCGAAAATAATCTGGATCAGTGGTATCAGAGCAGGCTGCTCTTGATCGTTTTTTAGTGCATGTCCCCGACGAGGTCCGAGTATAGAAAGTTGGGTCTCGAGCTTGTTTCTCTTGAAGAAAATCTCTCTCGCACACCCAAGAAACCCTCAATGGAGGAAGAAAAGAAAAACGACGGAGCAGACGATCCTATCAGTCTATTGCTTGAGCAAGCTCTCACGCGACAGAGGGACGAAATGATGGAGAATTTTTCCCACATCCTTCAACGCCTGTCGATAGCATCAAGCACATCTTCATCAAGCAACAAATTTGGAGGCACCTCGCCTTTCAAGGTACAGGTTAATTTTGATATTCCCGTATTTGAAGGTCAAATAGATGCAGATGCCCTAGATAAATGGTTAAATCTGCTAGAAGGTTATTTCTCTGTTCATAATTTGTCAGACAAGGAAAATATCACCTTCGCACTCCTTAAGTCTCTCCCCTATGTCAAACATTGGTGGGAAACTTACTGGGAGAAGAGTTCCACAGAGGAGTCTGGAATATATGGGGCCGATCCCACTTGGGATTTTTTTGTGGATGCGGTAAAAGAACAGTATTACCCTGTTGGCAACTATGAGGACTAGTACATGAGATGGACCACACTGCGGCAAGAGAGGGGCCAAGTAGTTTCAGAGTTCACCAATACCTTCCATACCTTGCACACCAAGCTAGGTATCAAAGACTCCGAGCGACATTTGGTTCTGAAATACCGTGGGGCTCTACACAGATACATCCAAACTGAAATGGATTTTCTGGACATCTCATCACTTGGTGTTGCTTATCGATATGCTGTTAAAATCAAGAAGAAATTTAAGCACCAGAACAAATGGGAGTTCGGATCTGCAAATCCATAACAACTAAAGTATGAAAAAGATAGCCCTAACAAACAGTCTCCCGAAAACCAGTCCAAGCCACAGGTAAAGAAGGGTCACGGGAAGACAAAGAAGGACACTGAAAAATGGTGTCATTTCCACAAAATCCCCTGGCACAACACTGATGAATGTCGCTCAAAACAGTCATTGGTGGCCAAGATCAAAGAAAAGGAGCCGAACCCTGATTCAGAATCTGATTCTAAAAATACTGGTAAAAGAAAAATCATCGATACAGACCCCACTGCTATTGTTGCGACTGCAGCAATTCAACCAGAAGAACCAACAGATCCAGAAGAGGGGGAGTGCATTTTTCATTCACAGATGTGGGTGAAGGGGACCCCACTGCATTTTATTGTTGATAGCGGAAGCCAAAATAACCTCATCTCAACAGAGGTTTTCAAACAGTTAGGATTGTCGACAACACCACACCCGCAACCATACAGCATCAGGTGGCTTCGCCAAGGACGAGATCTTCATGTCAGCGAGCAGTGTCAATTGTCATACGGCATCCAACCCTTCAAGGATGAGGTATTATGTGATGTTGCCACACTGGATGTCTGTGATGTTCTCTTGGGCCAACCATATATGTGGACAATCCATGCTGTCTTTGAGTCTCGACCCCGTAGTGTCATTATTACTCTGGGGGGTCATTGTTGTTGGGAAATAATACCCTACGGACTAGCAAACTAGGGTCAGATTTGCATGCAAATTTTGACCTTAAAGAAATGACCTTTTAACCTACCACCCCAAAACTTAAACCCCTCTTTCAAGACACATGCACGGAAAGGAACTACTAACCTTTTTACTGATGTTTGGTGTAGATCCTCCATTGTGTTTTGCCCGCTTACTTGCGCTGCTCCTTCCAAAGTTAACCTGCAATCAAGACAAAACACTACGCATGCATGATATTTTTCTACTTGAGGGTTAGAAATTAAGCATAAATTGCACAAATCATAAATAACTCATGCATTGGGACGGGAAAAGTATTCTTTTATTATTTTCAAAATGAATCAACTTACAATCAAAGTCGAGACCGGCCACCGCTCCTTGATCCTGATCCTGGGCTCCTCCTCTTCTTTGTCCTCAAACTGCTTTGCGTTAATTCTCCTTAGGCTTGAGGAAAGGCTAAAGGGTTGGGACAAATGGATTTGGAAAATGGGCAGAGTTTCTTTGCTATCATTCCCCCCCCCCAAATGGTACCCCTACCCCTTCTTTTATAGGCTAGAAGGAGCTAGGGTTTTGGACGAACCCTCGGCCATGCATGGTCGGGAGTTTCAGTTAACTGACCCATAGCTTTTTTTCCCGTCGGTAACTTTCCTATTTTTGTGCTTTGTTCGGTAAACGCAGGTTGTAGTAGGCCTGCCAGCGTTCACCCGTGTGCAGTAGTGGGTTAGGGCGCGTGTGCCTTTACCTAAGAGGATTTTCAAAGAGGTTGTTCAGCAAATGTGTTGGCAATGAAGGGTTATGAGTTGGCCTGATGCTAGGTAAGCATATGTGATGCAATTTAGGGTTATAACAAATGCCCTCTAATGTGTGAGGTCAGAAGAGCATCTGATGGCTGAAATACATTACCAATCTTTTACCAATCTGTACTGATATGTTGAATAAGTGAGCCCAAGAATCAGGAGTCAGGAGGTGCCATCTGCAAAATAACAAATGTCTCACCAAGGTGGGCATACCCATGCTCGGGATAAAATAGAACCATGGCTAACAATCAAATACACTGTATATCCATGTCAAATAACTATAAAGAGTAGCCACGAATAATACATAGCGGAGCTACATCTCGAAATCCAAAAGATATACATATAAAGTATCCATCTCCCAGAATTTGATTCGGCCTGATGGCTGTACTTCAGAGCTCGAGCAACAAATTCAAAATCTTCTAAACTCAGATAGGAGTGTAATATGAGTGTACGACTGCACTACCCAGAGGTCTTCGATGGCTCGTTGGTTATGGACTTGATAATCTTGATGATCGAACTGAAGGATTCAGTGATTTTGAACAAAGACTTGATTGGACGTTCAGGATGGTCGGGTATGCGGACAAGAGACATATTGCAGAGGGGTCGACTCAGGCTTAGTGACAAACTTCCCTTGGATGATAGCACGACAAGTGATAAGACTCAGGCAGCATATCTGTTAATCATAAGTCTACGAAGCAGGAGGCAACGCAAACTCTCCATATGTTTGGAAGAGTAACCAAACGGTGGAGGACACAACTCTATATAGTGAGGCAAAGCTTCCTAAGGTCGTACTACATTCCATAGCTTGATGATCAAACGGACAGATGTGCTTCATCCAAGGGTGACTCATTATACTGCCAATAAAGAAAATACTTTTCCCGTCCTCTTTTTGGGGTATATTTGATTTTTTTTTTTCTTTTTGATGATTTTTGAAAAAGAATAAAGGAATATTACGTTACAATGGAGAAACGAGTACAACAAACATACAAGCTCAAGGCACAAGGACAAGACTGATGCTCTGGGAAATGATACTCGGAAAAAATCCTCTAGTGGCCAAAGGTGTTAAGACGTAGAAGAAAACTGTTACAAGGCTGATGGGTAAGGTATGCAAATGCGGTTGATAGAACACACAATGGTAACGTCCTTCAATGTAAGTTTAACGAACCCAGAGAAGGGAAGCTCGGTGGTTTTTCGTATTTAGAGAGTCTGAAAAAGCGTAAAAGAAGACTCCAGTGGGGTACCTTTTTCAACAATAGTCTAGTCGGTTTGAAAAAGGGATAAACTAGCATCGATTAGATGTCAATTCAAAACCATTTTAACGAGTGTGACAAGGACTAGATCACTCGGCCATTTTTTCATTTTTAAGGAGTCTGAAAAAAGCTTAACTATGGACTCCGTCAGGAATGTTCTTCTGAACCATTTTAACAAGTGTGAAAGAATAAGGTCACTCAACGATCCTTTCAATTTTAGGGAGTCTAAAAAGAGCTTAAGTATGGACTCCGTGGGGGTTTCTTTTTCATAAATTTAGTCCTTCAGGCCCGAAAAAAAGAATAAAATTATACCTGAAGATACTCTTCTAAAGAATGGGAATTCAATAGAGTATTCCTTTGTTCGTACAGTTGACCATCCAGACTGAAAAAGGGGTAAACTACCGCCAGACAGACGTGACTTCAAATTTCAGTTTAATGAGTGTGAAAGGTCACAAGATCGCTCGGCAATCTTTTCATTTTTAGAGGGTCTGAAAAGGGCTTAAAAGGAGACCCGTTATGTTTTGGGAGTCCGGAGGGTAAGACAAAGAGTGAAAAACACCCATGCGAATGAGGCTCAAATGCGTATTCAGGAAAGACTATACGGACTCCCGAGCCTACAGTATTGTTTGAAACAGCATGGACACCATAATGCAACCAGGACCTACCTAGGGCATCCATGTTGTGGTAAGCTCTACCACCAAGTTGTGACACTTCTATAACAAATATGACGGTTCCATGTCACAACCGGATGGGATCGATCCTATAGCATAAAAAAGGCAACGATATGAAAATGTGGGGATAACATCCCAACCTATATGCTCAAGTTGATTTTTGAAAAAAAAAAAAATTATGGACCGTCAATATATATATTTTTTATTTTTTCGAAACTCAAAAAAAATGTCCCAATACCTGCTCAAATCCCTCCCATATAACTCCTGGATCACTCAAAATGATTTTTGATATAAAGAAACTAATAAGGGGGCCCAAAAAAGTGACAAAAAGAGGCCAAAAAGTCTATAAATAGAAGCTGGCAGCTCATTATCACCATTGCTGATTTGGAAATTGACTCTGGAGCCAAAAGACCCTCTTTGCCAAAGATCGTGATTCCGGGAGCTACAGTGGACGAAACAGACTTCTGCTTGGACCAAGTAAGTACAAACTCCCTTGCCTAGCTATTCAATACTTCTTTTGTAGCATTTAGTTTTGTTTTGGGGGTGGGCGTCGACCTCAAAAAGGTCGGCCCTAGGCAAACGCGGCTTGTCCAGGGACAGCCCACGGGTACCCGCGTGCAGAGCCAAGCTTGCCCGTGGGTACCCACGAATTTCGCCTCTACAGGCCACGAGTACCCCCCCCACATGATGAAAAAGCATAAAATTAAAAAGGTATTGACCCTCCTTTTACTTGGTGATGTTGGCAGGATGTATGTTCAGTGGAGGGAAAGGGAGCACGAGGCTGCCAATGAGTTAGTGGCTACAGATCCGAACGTTGTGGCCGTGCTGACACAACGTGGGTTGGTGAAATTCTTTTTATGTCCATTCATGCGCATGCAACCAAGGCTATTGAATGCCTTGGTAGATTACTGGCACCCTGATGCAGAGGCGTTCATGCTAGAGGGGCAATCCTTGGTGCCCACCACCGAGGATATTTACTTTCTGATTGGCCTCTCAAGGAGAGGGGAACCAGTCAACTTTCAGACATTTCCTGCGGGACCGAGAAAAGTCTCGGAGCTGATTGATGAGTATTGTGAGGCTGGGACCGATCATAGAACTTCCTCGGTACCCATTAGTAGGATTACCAACCTCGCCCTACAGACTATTTTATTGCTCATTGGGCGGATTACCAGCTCAGCAGCCATGCATCAGGCTTCGCGTGCACAGATGAACTGTACAATCCAGTGCATGAATGCACAAATTTTTGATTGGAGTACCACACTGTTAGAGTGCATGAAGAGTCAGTTGACAGCTTGCAGACAGCGGACACACAACAACTTCGGATTTGGGACCATCCTGTGTTCATTCTTTTTTGATAGAGTTCCGTGTTTTAGCCCTTGGCTAATAGTACGAGGACATCTGGCCACTGTCCCCACAGTATGCAGATGGGCAGTGTTACTGCCGTGACAAGGTGGTGGAAGGACCATAGAGGCCTTCAATGACGACTTTTTTTCTTGGTTGTCATGACAGATCCCAGCTATAGAGGACTACCCATATGTGGGGATCGACTTCTCCAGAGATCCAGCGATACCAGTGCCTCCTAGTGAGGAACGGGGGGAGATGGGTAAGTCTCCACCTATATAGTTTTTTTGTTTGCATATGTAATTTTTATGTCTTTTTTGATATATATCATGTTTTTGTATACCAGAGTTTTTTGATGGGTGAACTTGTATTGGATGCAGATGTGGGACCCTTGTGACCTGCCGACTATGCACGGAATAGGCGTCGCCCACGGCCAAAAGCCATAGCTGCCACTGCTGGGGGAGCAGCAGTAGCAGGGAACCTCCCAGCAGGGGAGGCTGAGAGGGTTCTTAGGCGAATTGAGCGGAACTTCACTGCGCTCACTCGCACAGTTCCCATGGCAGAGATAGAGGACTTGCCACTGTCCATGCAGACTCATATTATGGGGGCACCTCGGACATGGGTCCGATTGTTTAGGCGTTTGGCCCAAGTTGTACATGATTATAATAGGGCCCATAGGCCCTGAATAGAATTTAGACTTTTATGTGCCATGAGCACTGATATGTATATATTTTTTGAGGGCATAAGCCCAGTGACTCATTATTTCTCCCACTTTTTAGGCACTTGCGCCCATCTATGTACTCTGAGGGTTTTATGATGTTTATATATGATTTTTTATCTCTTTTTTGTGTCGTATGGATTATGTGTACAAAAATGTATTTACATGTTTATGTTCATGATCTTTTTATATGTGAGCAAGATGCCAATCTAAAATGTGATTAGCTAGAGTATCCGTGATTTGATATAGACTCCTAGGAACATGAAAATATGTAATATAATCAAATTTGCATTCCAAGATACGTACCCTAAGGAATCGTCGGTGTAAAGTTGGGTCATGAACCCAGTATATTCTGTTTAGCTACGACACAACCAGTTGAGCATCTAGATAGACCCGAAGACGAGAGATACCCAATGACAAAGCGTCACGAAGCAACTCAATAACTGCACTATACTCAACAACATTATTTGTGGTGTCACCTAAGCATATACCTCCGAAAGATAACAACTGACCCTGTGGTGTAAAGATTACCCAAGCTGCAGAGGCAAGCCTCCGCATGTGTTGACTAACACCGTCCACATACCCAACGAACACCTCAGACTCACTTGACATCTGCCATATTGACGAAAGATAACATCAATGACACGTCCATAAAATTGTTTAAAAGAAATGTAAAAGTAATAGTACAAAGACTATACATATGTTACAAAAATTTACCCACAGTGACCATTCTATGAGTAATACTTCTTGAGGTAGAGCCCATTTCTAGGCTCCGCCAAAGCATTCCCTTCAAAATAGACCAAACGATAAGCGCCCTTTTTTAAAACCTCCTTAATAATGAAGGGTCTGAACCACATGGGCTTAAACTTTCCTACCCCCAGGGGGTCCTTGTCTTGGACATAGACCAGGACAAGGTCACCCTCAGAAAAAACCCGAGGATGAATAGACCTATCATATTGACACTTGACCTTATGTTTATGAGATTCGTTGGCTAGGGCCACATCACGACGTTTTTCATCAAGCTGCTCAAGGTGTACTAACCGTTCTTCAAGCAGAGAAGTGTCTGGCAATAACTGTACTGCCAATTTCAGAGATGGAATTTGACATTCGATGGGAAAGACTGCCTCCAGCCCGTAAACGAGTTGGAAAGGTGAGAAATCGGTTGCAGTCTTAACTAACGTTCGCTAAGCCCATAATGCCGAGTATAACATCAAATGCCAGTTTAACTTGGCTGAGTTGATAGTTCGCTGTAGAATCATCTTAAGTGTTTTGTTTACAGCTTCCACCTACCCATTGGCTTGGGGGTAGTAAGGTGATGAGTGTTCCTGCTGTAACCCAAGCTTTGATGTTAACTCGGTCATCATTTGATTCTGAAAGTGACTACCATGGTCAGTGACAATCTCTCTCGGGACGCCAAACCTTGCTATAATTTTGTTGAATAAAAAGAGAGTTGCAATCTCTCCATCATCTTTGAACATCGGCATAGCTTCGACCCACTTAGTGAAGTAGTCGAAAGCTACGATGATATAGCGGTGCCCCCTTGCGGATGGGGGGTTGCATGTAGTGTAATCAATCCCCCACTTAGTGAAGGGACCAACTGTGATGACAGGAAACATAGGAGCTGGATGTGCCCTCATCTTTCGAGAGAAGATTTGGTACGGATGACACTTCTTGACCGACTCGATACAATCTTTGATAAGTGTGGGCTAGAAGTAGCCTGCTCTTAAAATATTTTGGGATGTTGCCAACCCAGATAAGTGACCGCCACAAGCTCTGGTATGAAAATCATTGAGCACTATGATGGCCTCCTCATGAGTGAGACATCAATGCAAGATGCAGTCTACACCTCTCCGATATAACGTATCATCGAGTATGAAATAATTCTTTGCCTGATGGCATATCCGTCGACGCTCGTCACGAGAAGCAGAGGTGGGGCACTTCAAAGTCTGGAGATAGATTAGTATATCTTTGTACCAGGGGTCTGACGATTCAATCAAAAACATATCCCCTCGGATAGGAGATTCCTCAGGCACAACATCATCTGACTCAACCGGAAGTTCCGAAATAAGTTCTGTGAAGACCAATGACTTCTTGGACTTTGCTGAAATGAAGTCTAAGTCAAATTCTTGGAGGATGACCATCCATATACTGATTTTGCCACCGATAACTCATCGTGTCAACATGTATTGGAATGGATTCACGACAACAACGACGGTGATCTTGCGAAACAGAACATAGTGACGGAACCATTGAACAGCATGAACTACTGCCAACACAAGTTTTTCTAGATGGGAATAATTAAGTTCCGGTCCTACGAGGCCTCAGCTTAGGTAATAGATCACGTATTCTGAAAACGAATCATCTTCCTGAACTAAAACCATGCCTATGGTTGACTCTGTGGTAGCCTGATATAATAGGAAATCCTTGTTATAATTAGGTGGTCGTAGCAGAGGTGCGGTTGTGAGGGCGTGTTTTAATGCGTCGAAAGAGCATTGAACAGCCTTGTCCCAAAAAAAAGGAACATCTTTCTTCAGTAAATGCATAAATCCCTTGGTGATTTCGGCATAGTTGGCGATGAAGCATCGTAAGAAGTTCGCCTTGCCTTGAAGACTTTGAAGTTGTAAAATTGTGCGTGGGGGGGGCAACTGGATTATTACCTCCACCTTAAGAGGATCAACCATGATCCCCGTTGTTGATATGATGAAACCTAACAAACGTCCTGACGTGACGCAAAAGCTGCACTTGTTGGGATTCAAGCGAATCCTGAAGTAACGACAACGTTCAAAGATTAGTCTAAGGTGTGTAGGATGATCCTTTCGTTTGCGAGAGCGTGATGCTAAATCATCTAGATAGGCCTCGACTATATGCTTGAGTTCATGAAACGCAAAAGACATGGCCCGCTGGAAAGTGGCTCCATCATTTTTAAGGCCAAAAGGCATCTTACGATAGGTGAATGTACCCCACGGACAAATGAATGTCATTTTGTGTTGGTCCTCAGATTTGATTTGAATTTGATTATAGCTCGAAAAACCATCCATGAACGAAAAGGCTTCACAATCGGCACACTCATCAATAATCTGGTCAATGAATGGGGTTGGATAATTATCTTTTTGACATGCCTTATTCAAATCACGGAAATTGGTACATACACGAATCGTGCCTTGTTTTTTATCGACCGACACGGGGTTTGACACCCATTGAGTCAAATGAATAGGGTAAATGAACCCTGCCTTGAGCAATTTCTCAACCTCAGTCTTAATGGCTGCTGCTTTCCTAGGATTAACTGGACGAAGTTTTTGTCGAGCAGGCTTAGCATCAGGATACGTTGTGATTTCATGTTCAACTATTTTCAGATCGATGCCTGGCATTTCCTCATAAGACCAGGCAAAAACGTCGCGGAATTCTTTGAAAAGATCCGTGTAAATTTGAATCTCTTTGGGGGAGCAATCCACTCCAACGAAGACATTCTTCACGACGCCAGGGTTTCGGGAGATGTTGATAGGTATAGTTTCAGTGATAGTCACCATATTCCCCTCAGCATAAATTTCCTGTGTAGCTAAGAGGTTAATAGGACACGGTTTATCTCCCGTCATGGTGGTAGTGAATTCTCCTGCCTCAATTCAGTGCAACTCTGGGAGGAAATATGATCTGTGATGAAGATCTTCCCAAGGTTTGTCCGGACTAGTCATTGCTTCGATTACCTCTTCGTCAGAAGGCAAGACTAAGTCTAACGAATCGGTGTTGGTGAGAGAACCCTGAGCCCAGATAGGCTCTAGAGTTGGATCCAACTTTTGTGCAGGAATCGGATCAAGAGTAGCTGAAGCTTGTTGGACCAAAGAGTACGCTACTTCAGCAGTCGACAAGGGCATGGACATGTCGGAGTGCCCTGTCTCATCCATCATGGCTGATGGGGAAGAAAGAATCCACGGATCCTCAAAGTGAGTCGTGCGGAATGACGAAACTTGAAAAATCTTAGCCTTGTGGTGAGTAGATATAAACTTGACATCGTCATGAGGAGGTGGGTAATCGAAGGTACCCATCAAGGATGGGCACAAACCAACTCCTACGTTAACAACATCGGCTTGAGGATTATCAATCATGGGAACCGTGGATGCCCTCAAAGCTAGGTCAGGTCTAGAGAAGGACAATTGATCAATGGTCATTATCCGGCCTTCATGTGGAAAAAATAAGACGCGGAAAACTGTAGCAACCACAGCTTGCATAGCATAAGTCCAGCTCCGACCTAACAAGAGATTATAGTCAAGGGGAGCATCGACTACCTCTACTTCAATGCACACGGTCTTCCCTCCTAACTGCATAGGAAAAGAGAGATGATGCCATGTGGTCGGAAAGAACGACTGTCGAAAGCAGTGAGGAGAGTGAGTGATGGAGACAAAGCGGGTTGGCCAATGGCCTTCCAACATGCTAGCGACATAACGCATGTCGAGGCACCCTTGTCGACCACCATGCGAAATATATTGCGTGTAAAAGTTTTTGTGGGATGAGCCACGACTATCTGAAACGCTACGTGGTAAGGCAGATGACGTTTTAAGCCAGTTTTATCTAGCATGATGGTACTCGGGTTACAAGTCTCAGTAGAGCCTAAAGCAGTCAACAAGGCTTTCCTCTGAGCAGGGCAACTTTGGAGGACCTCCAAAGCGGACATAGCACAAGGGGTTTGTGATAAATCTTCCACCATAGAGTAATTCTGGGAGGCCCTTGCGTTTGGGTTATGAGAAGCTTTCTTAAATGCACCCTTTGGAATGCGTGTCATTGTTTCTCCCAACGTCTTCTCAATCTGTAGAGGAAGAGATGGGAGTTCGGCTTCTTTGCCCTTCTCAGAGGCACTTGGTTTACTATAGTCGTGCACTCTAGTTGTTATTAAAGCATCACCCCTAACCATATATACATTCGTGAATGAGGAATTGTGTGGAGGAGGGCAGGTGTCTTGGCTGCCCCCTTCAGCACTTGTAGAGGCTTGAGTTAAATTTTTCTCATGCTAAAAGGGATTAGTCAACACGGCTTGTTGTTGTTGTGTGACAAACTTTTGGGCCTCTGCAAGTCGATGACAAAGATGGGTCGAGTAGTCTTCCACACACAAGTTGCACGGATACCTCACCTTTCATTTTTCCGTGGTGCCCTCGCCAGCATTATCAGTGGGTTTTTTCTCCCCCTTACCCTTCTTTCGTTGTTTTTTCTTCCCTTTAGGCTGCTGGTTGGCCTTTGGGTTAGTCATCTGCACGGAGTGTACTTCCGATGTCTGGGTAGGAGGAGCAGCCAAAGCAGTAGTTTGGCTGGCTGCTGAGTGTTGTATAGATAATTGTTGCAATTGCTTTGTCAATTGCTCAGTGGGCTTGGTTTGTGCTAAACCAACAATACCATCGGCATGCGGTCCAGCTCTGTTTCTAGTTTTATCCAGTATTGATCGTGGATTATCCGGCAGGATGTTGTATAATAAACCAGACTGAGAATAGATAAGCTCAAACTATTGAGCCCTCATGATGGCATCTTCTTCAGAGAAAACTTCTAAAGTCGCGACGTCTTTGGATAATTGTGGGACTAAAGACTTAAGGAACCATTCAAGCAGGAATGCTGGTGGGACTGGTACTTTGATTAGACTCTTTTGGCATCTCCACTCTCTGATATGATCAAAGATATGGTCTGTTGTCATCCATTCGAAATTGGCTAGCAACTCTATGCCTGCATCGTATCTCATAGGTAACTAGAAATGGTTAAGGAAGGCCATCTCCAGTTCGCCAAAAGAAGAGTATCTTGAGCGATCAAGCTCGATGTACCATTTCGTGGCACTCCCGATAAGAGTGCGTTGAAACAATCGCAACTGGACGAAGTCATCTTTCAATGAGTTAGATGAACACCAAAGATGGAAGGTAGTCACGTAATCCCTTGGATCTTTGTTAGGCTTGGCCTCGAACTTTGGAATGTCCGAAGGCAACTTCATTGGCATAGGAGACCAACATGGATCGTGACAAATAGGATCATTTAACAACCTTGTCAAATTTGGCAAGCGTAACGTCGCCAGGAATGGTAGTTTGGGTTGCTGCTGATAGCCTGGGAAAAAGGGTCCTAGAGTTTGACTGGCACCAGGTTGCTAGGAAAAGTTTAGCTGTTGGCCTGGATTCTGGTAGAAACCATGGCCCTGACCATCATATGGGTTTTACATCTGTGGAGACATCATTGGTTGATTCTCCATAAAGGACATAGGATTTTGGGAAGGATTACCCCATGCCGGTCCTGCTGGGAGAGGCATAGAAGTCTGTCCGGGGTTCCATTGACTGTGGAAAGAATTACCCGAGAACAACATTCCAGAGGAAGGAACGGATCCTTGTCCCGAGTTCCAAGGTCCTGGTATATGTTCCCCTGGCGCAGGAATAGTACCCTGCGTCGGAGTAGACTATCCAAAAATGGGAGTGCCCCCAGATGGGAAAATAGTGGATGCAAAAGTGTTGTTACCAAACGTCCCGTTCCAAACAAATGGTGACGAACCTACTAGCAAAGTTTGCGTAGGTTTTCCTTGACTCCCGGCTCCAAATGAACTCATGTGTGCAGGCTGCCCAGCAGACTGCTGATGCAGACCACCAAGCGAAAGGGACGAAAGAGAGATATGACCTCCAGCGTAAGGAAAAGCATTAAAAGGGACAAGAATGCCCCCAAGTTGACCTTGCAGAGGAGCGTTAGAGCTCCCTGCCCCCAGACCCAAAGTCTATAAAGTGGAGTGAGTGAGTGTAGGACTTGTGCCCAAACTAGGCATACCGTATGAGAACAAAGAGCCTGTCGCACTTGGTGTGAAGAGGGTTGTGGCCGCCGCGATAGATGGGGTCGGTCCACTGTGTGACGTAGTTGCGGTCGAGACCATGGTGGCTCAGACCGACGACGGCAAGTTAGGAGATGCTTCTCCTATGGTAGCAACGGTGGTGGGAATGGAAGAATTCCCAGAAGAAGTAACAGTATTTGGTTCCATAACTGTGTGAGGCACTGACAGGCGTTCGTAAAATTGGATTCGTACAATGACTGATGGCCAAGTATCAGTGGTTGGGGTTTCAACCGAGCCAAGATTGGCAGTTGATTCCTCTGGGAGTTGTTCGGGCTCAATGGTTTGTAACCCGGTTGCTTCGAAAGACCCTTGTTGGTCTAGCTTCTGCCTCAATGGTGGCGGGGGTGGCTCCAGTATAACCGGTGGCAGGCCCAGAAGCCTTCGTGACCAGCAAAGCTCTGGATCCTCCACTGTGTGAGAAGATCCACGACACACTAAGGTATTCTACATGTTCAAACAGTAACCCACACTAAAAATAAGCCCCTAAAAGATAAGACAAGCAATCACTAACTATTTTGAAGAACAGTTACAACAACCAACACTAGAGCAACTTACCGGTGCAAGTGCAACTCGAAAACGGAAGCACCCTCTGGGTATACTCTACAAAGCATGGCCCGATGTCTGTCCTAGGTACCGCGGTATACCCCCGCAGTCACCTATGTATGTCTCTAAAAAAATTGGCAACTAGTTTGCCAGCACGCAGACAGTCACCAGGCGGGTACAGTCGATAGTCAGGTAGACCATAGTGAGTAGGGTATCAAGCCTGAAACCTGTCAAGGGTATCGAGAGCAAATGGTTCGAAA
This sequence comes from Picea engelmannii, assembly GCA_009831015.1. Lineage (NCBI taxonomy): Eukaryota > Viridiplantae > Streptophyta > Pinopsida > Pinales > Pinaceae > Picea > Picea engelmannii. The sequence continues at coordinate 351,731 of ML785611.1, read as the reverse complement.
GACAACTGAGGACCTCGAATGGATTCGAGACCCATGAAGCCCCGTGGAAAATGAAAATGACGGAATCCCTCAACAAATCCTCGATATGTGTTCTCCACTACGCTTGGTCCGGTTTTGGAGGGGTTATCTCCGCTACCTTTCCTCACGCGACCTCGTGTTTATCCCCTATGTTAGAGGGGGGTCCCAGATAACTTCCACGAAACTGCACTTCTACACTCCCTATCACAGACTTCAATGTTTGTTTTTGAGTGGCCTTGGCGAGTTTCCTCTCCAACCTAATCCAAGGCCCTAGTCCTGAACTAGTGTATGAACCCTACAAACAAAAAGGTCTAATAGATTTTAAATTAGCATTTCTTTTATTGGTTTTTTTTTACATCACAGGGTATGAAGGTGAAATTGATGATGTGTAAAGACTTGAAGCAAAAACAAATGAAAAATGCTAGAAACAAAAGACTTTTACTAAATGCAAAAATCAACAACTTTTCACAAAGAAAGACTTCTTTTTCTTTTCAATTTTGCTAAGATTTCATGCAGCAAACATAAAGGAATTTTCGCTCGACTATGAGCTACTTATGCTCTAAATGCACTGCAAAAACTTATGAACAAAAAGACTTCTCCCTAGCTATTGATGCAGAAACACAATCCTCAAACAAAGAAGAAAATGAGAAAGATATATATATATATATATATATTTAAGTGCTAAATGAAGCAACAAAGGGAAAATGCCGACAAGCACAAAACCAAGAAAACAAAACAAAATTCTGGCTTAAAGCGCAGATCGCAAAGAATCAGAGCAAAGACATCCAATGGAAATCAAGAACGCACCGACTCTTACGCTTGTCTAAAAACCATAAAACAAAATCTTTTCTTTTTTATCTTTTCTATCAAACATCAACTAAGAAAAAACAGGCTAAGGGAGAGGCCCTAACCTACTGACTGTGCAACCCTAGACTCAAACACCTGAGAGGAACACTTCTCACCACAGGAGGGGATGACTGCCCCACCCTGATCGAAAAGCCTCCTGTCAAGCCCGCTACTGTCACTAAAATAGCACGCGTGCCAACACGTGCTAAGCTACAACAGAACGCGAGTACCCACAGGCTGCACTTGCACAGGCCGCGTGTATGTATAAACTCCAAGACAAAACTAATCACAAGTAGCCCAGACCTGGAAGAGGCCTCTGGTATTGATAACCAGGGTCTCCTGAAGGCTTGGATGCCTCTTCTTAATAGAAAAGAAAAATAATTGCAAGGAATAACAAAACGCAATAAAGCAAACTGAGACAAGACTTCGAACCAACAAGACTCAGACATAATCCAAAAATCCCCCTGAGAATGTATAATTCTGACAGGGAAGAGGAGGACTGCCTCTCAAGCTTCCTGACTCCTACACGCTACTGAACCTCTACAGCTAGTGTTCACACGCGGGCTGTAAGAGATTAGGGCACGGGTCACACGCGTGCAAGCCTTCTACAAGACACATGTACCTCTGTGTGTCCCGATAATTATCGTCAAGCAACAGTCAAGGAAAAACTGGTATAAAGAACCAGGTTCCCTGCTAGCTCTTACCTAACAAAAAACAGACAAACAAAGAAACAGAAAATCTAATCCTTTAAACTACCCAAAAACCTCGACTAAATCCGGAAACCCTAAAGAGTATCTTCCCCAACGGAGTCGCCAATTCTATTGTTTGGAAATAATACCCTACGAACTAGCAAACTAGGGTCATATTTGCATGCAGATTTTGACCTTAAAGAAATGACCTTTTAACCTACCACCCCAAAACTTAAACCCCTCTTTCAAGACACATGCACGAAAAGGAACTACTAACCTTTTTACTGATGTTTGGTGTAGATCCTCCGTTGCGCTTTGCCCGCTTACTTGTGCTGCTCCTTCTTTTTTTAACCTGCAATCAAGACAAAACACTACGCATGCATGCTATTTTTCTACTTGAGGGTTAGAAATTAAGCATAAATTGCACAAATCATAAATAAATCATGCATTGGGATGGGAAAAGTATTCTTTTATTATTTTCAAAATGAATCAACTTACAATCAAAGTCGAGACCGACCACCGCTCCTTGATCATGATCCTGGGCTCCTCCTCTTCTTTGTCCTCTAACTGCTTTGCGTTAATTTTCCTTAGGCTTGAGGAAAGGCTAAAGGGTTGGGACAAATGGAATTTGCAAATGGGCAGAGTCTCTTTGCTATAATTTCCCCCCCCCCAAATGGTACCCCTACCCCTTCTTTTATAGGCTAGAAGGAGCTAGGGTTTTGGATGAACCCTCGGCCATGCATGGTCGGGAGTTTCAGTTAACTGACCCATAGCTTTTTGTCTCGTCGGAAACTTTCCTATTTTTGTGCTTTGTTAGGTAAACATGGGCTGTAGTAGGCCTGCCAGCATTCACCCGCGTGCAGTAGTGGGTTAGGGTGCGTGTGCCTTTACCTAAGAGGATTTTCAAAGAGGTTGTTCAGCAGATGTGTTGGCAATGAAGGATTATGAGTTGGCCTGATGCCAGGTAAGCATATGTGGTGCAATTTAGGGTTATAACAGTCATCTCTACAGGATACCAAAGGTATTTTCAACTACTGCCCCACCTAAACAGTGCCACAAGGTAGTATCTCATACTACAAAATTCATCTTCTCCACAATTTGTTCAAAAGGGGAACAAAAGGATACTACAACCACTACAGCCTCGGCCCAAGCACCTTCTATCCATCAGAAGCAGGTCGATAAGGCTGCAACAAAGTGCAAAGATTCCTTCTACACATCGTCCTCTCATGTATCTCGACTTGTTGAGCAACCTCAAACACAACAGGTTCGTGACAGATTTCCACAAACTGAGCAGCGCAACATCTCCAACAAGACAAGCAGCTCACCAAGATGCAGATTCAAAAAATGCTTTTCCCTCTCCCCCGGAAACTCAACATAATGGAGACCATTTCTTCCTAAGGAGGGAGGATTGATCCAGGTGGATATCGGTGGCCACCCACCTTTTCCAAATGGCTCAAAACAACTTTCTGGCAATTTTGGCAATTTACTATTTTTAGCAGTTTTTTGGGTCCTGAACTTCTGGAGCCGTTTTGAGACCCTAAACGACGTTTTTTGGGGTATATTGCGGTTTCAAAATTTCAAAATTTTGTCACAAATGTTGTAGTCCTCGAATAGATATTTCCAATGGGCTATCATACGCCTAAAACGGAGATCGTATGCAAAAGTTACGACCCCGGGAAGTTGATGTACCAACTTACCGAAACGGGGCCCACATGACTTTTGGCGCTTCATCTCCCAGGGTTAGGTTTTTGGATGTCTAGGACTTTTGGCATTCATGTTTATTGTAAAAGGGCCTTCAGAGCCTCATTGTGATCATCTTCTCATGGATGCGAGTAGCCGTCACATCTCTTCTCAGAGATAAGCTACCACCATTCTAGCGAGTATTTCACTATGTATTTTATAGTCTCCGTACATTTATTTCATTAATAGAAATCGTGTATTACTGTATATCTGTGACTCTTGTTATTTCCGCTATATCTCTGTTATATTGTTGTCTCTCTTACAATATATCTAAATATTTATGTGTCATATATCCGCTCTCATTTTGTGCCGAAAATAATCTGGATCAACAAGTGTAAAACTATCTAAGACACCCTCAAAAACTTGAACCACTCAAATTCCAGGGGTGTTAAGACATGCGCACACATTTTTAGTGAAGCCTGGTGTGCATTTTTGCACAAGGGCATAAATTACAACTCTTCCCACATTCTTGTGGGCATAGTTGCGGCATTTATGCCCACATGCCTATGGGCATAATTGCGACATTTATGCCCACACGCCTATGGGCAGAGATGTCACATCTCTTCCCATAGTACTGTGGGTATATTTGTAGCACCTACAACTCTTCCTACAGGCCTATGGGAAAATTTCTCACATCTCTTGCCACATTCATGTGGGTAGATTTGTCACATCTCTACCCATAGCTCTGTGTGTAGAGTTGTATCATCTACAACTCTACCCACAGGCTTGTGGGTAGAGTTGCGACATCTTTTCCTAGAGGATGATGGGTAGATTTGTAGCATCTAGGACTCTGCCTACATGCCTATGGGAAGATTTTCCATGTAGAAAACTTAGATAACTAAATTTTGAGCTATATAGATGCATGGGCTTGCATTTCCATTAGGTCATTTTCTATTGTTTTGGTCGCTTAATTTACAAGGTAGACTTTGCCTCTTTTACACATCAGCCACTTTTATGTTTGCAAATGAAAATCCAAATATGTAGACATGTGTAAAATTATGTAAGACACCCTCAAAAACTTGAATCAGTCAAATTGCAGGCATGTAAAGACCACGACGTGCATTTTTTTGAATCCTAACGTTCATTTCTACACAAATGCATAAATTACAATTTAAAAGAAAAAAAAAGTATTTTGTTCAATCGGGTACTCCATTTTAGTCTTTCTAGAGTCTCGTACATGTTGATATGTTTGTTTATTTATTTAATTATTATTCATTCATATAACCTTCTTTTAACTGATGATTTCTACAGGTCTTCACAATGGAAATGAAACTAATAACTAGCCTATGTGTGATGTGGTTGTACAAGCTACAACCTCATCGAGCTCATGGACGTAGGTAGATAGTACTCATTTTTCCATTTTAGTTAGTGTGTGTGCACAGTTTCCAAACATTCATGTATATTTCAACCCTTTACTAAAATTTTGACAGAAATCACCCTAGTATGCATTCTTCAGGGTTTACAACAAATCCACGGTCTAGTAAAATCGTGAAGATGGTTAAAACTTTTGTGAGAATCGGGTCTCCAAATTTCCTAGCGGCATTTTTTTGGCCGAAAAAATGTTGCTAGGAATTTTTTCGGCCGAAAATTTTCACGTCAAATTGAATGATGCCTTGACAGTGCCCTCGAAATTCATGTACAATATTTTTCGGATGTTTTTTGTCCTGCGGTAAGAAGATTTCGACCGAAAGGTTTATTTTTAATGGATTCCATTAAAAACTAGGTTTCAGCCAAAAGAATAACTTCTTGTAACTTGTAACTTGTAAATTAACAACACCATACATGGATTTTTCTTCCTAGGGCGTGCATTTCTCATCATGCCCCGTTTTCATGCATTTTTATGCATTTTTCCCTTTATGCATTTTTTGCATTTACAAAGGAAATTTTAACATTTATGCACAACTGAAGTATGAATAGATGTAAAATGATAAAATAAAAATTCCACAATTGGAACCACTCAATTTGGAGGTCATATGAGTCTTAGGCGTGCATTTTATAGTAAGACGGTTTTACCCTCCATTTTACAAAAAGACTGGAATCTTGGTTCAAGGTAGAAGTCCTTAGTCATTTTATAATGCACTTTGTATGATATATAAATATTTATAATGTTATTAAATTCACCCCAAAACTTAGATAAATCTATTTGGAGCTATATATAAGCATGGGTGTGCATTTCCCTTAGTTCACTTTCTATTGTTTTGGTCTCTCAATTTACAAGGTGGACTTTGGCTATTTTACACTACAACCACTTTTATGTTTGAAAATGAAAATACAAATATGTAGGAAGGTGTAAAAATATCTAATACACCCTCAAAAACTTGAACCAATCAAATTTCATGGGTGTTAAGACATGGGTGTACATTTTCAGTGAAGCTTGATGTGCATTTCTGTACGAGGGCATAAATTACAGTTTAAAATCAAAACATGTATTTCAGAAGCGACTGTGCATTTTTAGTTGTGGACTCTCAAATCAAGTTGAATTGGGGTTTTATGACAAAATAGAAACCGTAATCCTAATTTTCTCTATCATCATATATCCAGAACATTTTCATCTACATATTTCTCAACCTACTCCCTATGTCTGAACCAATTCATTTTTTTTTTCATTTTATTATACTGACATCAGAACTCCGATTATAATTCGGCACATTTCATTTGAGAGCTTGAAGCTCTCACCTATCGCCACGTCGACGTACGTTGATGACCATTGCATTGTGCATTCGTCGAATTCATCTCACCATATCTTTGGATCGTCGATGGACTGGGAATGGTCGATTGTTGCTACACCAACGTCTTTATGCGCTACTAATTCACAATTACAACCGACTTCGTCGGTTGAAAAACGGCGGGTTCTCTAGTGTCGGTTTCATGGAATATTCTACATGGCAGACAAATTCGTCGACATCTCGACAATCATGTTATTTTCGGACTAGCGACGATAATGTGTGACTAACACCTGTTTCATACAAGCCTTTCCAAACATGTCATGTGGCAGTTTCTTATGTCTCAATTCCGAAAAATGGTTATAGTGTCGTGAGTGCAACGAAAGTGGTTCGACTAATAGTTGGAAAGTGGGTTTGTCAGAAGCTAGACAAGAATCCGTCGGATGGGCAACGAAAAATGGGTTGAATGTCCCAGTGGCATACTGGACAAATTAAACTACCCAGATCAAGTTTATTTGTATTAGCCTAAGTCTAACTTAGGAAGTTCAACAAATTCTATTTTGAGTGGATTGTGGGGCCCAGTCTAGTGGGGCATGCCACCTTAGTGTTGTGTGGGGTCCAGCTAATGGGGTCGCACCTCCTTGGAGCCTAGGAGGATGAAATGCACACACAGTTCAAGATATAAAGGTGGTTATTAGGAAGATAAATGAAGGGGATGAGGGTGAGGGACACACACATTCCTCATTTGTGAGATTGAGCAAGTGAGCTGAAGAGGGTGCTTGGGATAGAGATAACAGTTGAGGCAAGGGTGCTTGGGAAAGAGGAAGCAGTTGAAGCAAGGGGACATTATGGGAAGCAAAAGAGGCCAAGTAGAGGGGTCGATTCAAAAAGCTAAGCCGACTGAGTTAGTGATCTGTCCATTGTAGTTGCACCAGGCTGTACACAAGTCGAATTATTCAGCCAGCAAGGGCCAAAAATAGGTCATACCAACCAACACAAGAGTAGGTCGTACAAGGCCGAGCATGTATAGGTCGTATAGGATGTGCGTAAACCATACAAGTTGGGTCATACAAGGCCAAAAGGAGTTGGGTCGTACAAATTTTTGTGAGGTCAAATTTTGCTGAGAGGAATTGGGATTTGGAAGAGAAAATTTCTGTAAGAAATTTTACATATCTTCTTGTTGTAGTTTTTCTCTTGAAATCCCAATATGAGCCCCTCTTTGTTGGTTTTCCCCACATTGGGGTTTCCAGGGTATATTTGGTGTTTGTCCATTTTATGTGCTTGGTTATGTGTATGATTTTGCTGTTAATTTTTTATTTATGACTCAACTGTAAATTAATTGCATAATTTCCAGATTTCCATTAGCTACGAAATTTCTATGTTAAAGTAAATTATTGGCATTAGTTTATGTGTTGAGTTATAGGAAATCAACATTTGTAAACCAAACCGGTAGTACTCATATTGTAATTTTTTCATAATAATAAGACTTAGTCGGGTGTTATTCATGTCTTGTGTCGCCCACACTATATTTGTGTATCTCTTGTCCATTTCGCAAGTGTTATCTTCATTTCATGGATGCATGCTTAAATGACTAAGTGTTAAGGCTGTTAACAAATTGTCTAAGTATACAAGAGAGTTGCAATAGGGTAGGACTATGACTCATATGTAGCCTAGAACAAAGTATGGGTAAGCTCTAGGTGAATAGGCATAGTCCAGACGAAGTAATCTTGGTGTTTCCAAGCAACCAAGTGAGAAATGTCGCGGTGTCGCACACCCTCAAGAGGTGCATGATCGCAAGATTCGGGTAGGCACATTGTGGGGACGTGACAACAATTGTGTTGGGATGATTATATTACATTTTGTGAAAATGAATGAGGAGAATTTGTTTAATTTGTTATATAATTAGCATATATTTAAATTAACTTCGGATTAATCATGCATTTAGAGAGATCAAGTCTCTCCACATACAACTCTTTTTTCAAGTTTTTTTCAATTTAAAATATTTTTTACCTTGAGGTACTTATCCCTCTCCACACATAAAATGAATTTATGTTAACGCACGCACGCACACACACACACACACACACACACACACACACCTAGAGAGATCAAATCTCATGTTTGTTTTCACATTAAATGAATTTACATTGACACACACACACACACACACACCTAGAGAGATCAAATTTCAAGTTTGTAAATGTGTTGAACCTGCACAGAATAGATCTAGCTAGAAAATACTACACACATTTGCAGAGATAAATTGAGAAAGAAGAAGCAAGATAGAAAGAATGGAAGAATTCTCATTAACCATATTTCACACTCAAAGAGTGAATAATTTACAATATATATAGGATAAATGAATAACTAATGAGACATAGTGGTGTTTGAGAGTGATTTGGACACACACCAATAGTTACGGGAGTGAACTGCCACCTTGTCTAGTCTCTCAGGCAGTTACGGGAGTGAATTGCCACCTAGCTGAGTTAACTAGTCAACTAGTCTTCAGTTAACTGACTGAACAAAGAGTAGTGATTTGGTGATGATCCCAATGTTGCATGGTGATAAAACCAATGCAACATCTAAACTCAACTCAACTAGTCAAACTGAAGTGTCAACTGAAAGAGAATATTCTCTAGGTAGAATATGCTCCCCTAAAATATAGGAGACTAGATAATGACTAATTATGACTAATAAATGAGGAATAACCTCAGGAAAAATAAATCCTAGGTGTGTGTGAAGTAACTCCAACACCCCCCTCTGAACATCACTATGGTGAAAATAAAGAATGGGTCCCAACTACGAGGTCATGTTAGGTACCCAAATACGAAAGATACACTAAAATAAACGAGGAAAGAGGGAAAACCTCATGGGAACAAAAACCCCCCTCAAATTAAAATGCATAAAATAAAAAATGATAAGGAACAATAGGAAGTTTCTAAGCAACCATGTCCTTCACTCCAAGAAGACCTCGCAACTGTGCAAGTTTGTGCTCTTTGAAGATTTTGTTGAAGATGTAGATGTCTGCATGGATCTGATGAAGTATATGCATCATTGATATTTCCACACATATCCACTTTATCTTCTTGTAATGAATAATATCCAAATAAATTTTGGATGAAATTTTGAAAATCGTATGGCCGTTACCGAAAAACGTTGAAATTTTGTTGATTTTGAAACAATCATAACTTCACTTTCCGAACTCCGTTTCGGACGATTTGTTTTTTGAAATTGGATATTTTCCTGAGAGGAATTCAAATATCCAATTTTTTTTTGCAAATTTTTCTTAGAAAATATCAAAATGGCATCTGATGTACGCGGCTCCCTTTTTGACTCCTGAGATGCATGCATGGTGCATGCAAAAGTGTCTGCATGTGACTCCTGAGATGCATGCATGGTGTATGAAAAAGTGTCTGTGTGTGACTCCTAAGATGCATGCCATATATATTCCACATGAATTTCAGAAAATAAATCTGAAATGGAGTAGACATCATCTTCAATTAATGGAATACAAATTTCTGCAAAAACTTTTGTAGAAGACTCTTCATAATAAGAGACTTGATCTTATGATGGCTTCTCTTCTGGCTCTATCTTTTCGACCTCCTGCATAAAATCTTCACAATATTCTTTATTCCCAAATAGAACCTCCAATTTGGTCCATAATTCATTTGGAGTTAATCCTTGTGATTCTTCATATACTTGATGGAAAAGTTCGGGAGAAACAGACATACCGATACTTCCTATGGCCATATCTTGTCTATTGAGAAAGTCATTTTTCTCATCGACAGAATCAGGCTCTACTTCCATTGCCATGGTTATTTGGTACAAGCCTCTGCATCTAAGATGAAGCAGAATTTTTGGCTTCCATTCCAAATAGTTATGAGGCGTGAGAAGTATTTCTGGCGAATAATCCATCTTTTTGTTGTCTTCAAGCTTTTGTACCTACAAAAAATGATTTGGTGTAGCTTTTTCTTAGAAGTCTGTCGGCTCTGATACCATGTAAATGTGTTGAACCTGCACAAAATAGATCTAGCTAGAAAATACTACACACATTTGCAGAGATAAATTAAGAAAGAAGAAGCAAAATAGAAAGAATGGAAGAATTCTCATTAACCGTATTCCACACTCAAAGAGTGAATAATTTACAATATATATATATAGGATAAATGAGTAACTAATGAGCCATAGTCGTGTTCTAGAGTGATCTGGACATACACCAACAGTTACGGGAGTGAACTGCCACCTAGTCTAGTCTCTCAGGCAGTTACGGGAGTGAACTGCCACCTAGCTGAGTTAACTAGTCAACTAGTCTTCACTTAACTGACTGAACAAAGAGTAGTGAGTTGGTGATGATCCCAATGTTGCATAGTGATAAAACCAATGCAACATCTAAACTCAACTCAACTAGTCAAACTGAAGTGTCAACTGAAAGAGACTCTAGGTGGAATAATCTCCCCTAAAATATAGGAGACTGGATAATGACTAATTATGACTAATAAACAAGGAATAACCTTAGGAAAAATAAATCCAACAAAGTTTGTTTTCACGTGGACTTCATACTGAACAACATACCATTGAAATGTTTTTACTTAGGGTGGATATTGAAATATTTTATTTATGTCTTATATTGAAATAATTTTTTTGTTTTTAATTTTTTTTAAATGTTGTCAATTCGATGTTAAGTATTAAAGAAATACACATTTCCCATAGTAGTGGGATGTAAAAAATACCTATTGATGTAATGATTTTCTTATATATAGGGAGAGAAAGAGAAAATTGATATAAAAATATTTTATTTAAATTGGATATTGAAATATTTTATTCATAATTGATATTGAAATAATTTTTTTTATTATTAATATTTTTTTAAATGTAACTTCTCAATTCCATGTTAAACAGTGAAAAAATTACATCATTATAAAGTAATAAAGTAGGTAAGGATTTATTTATTTATTTTTCTTGTAAAAAGATTATATATAAAAATTTGATCACTTAAAAAAGTTATTTTTTTTTTTCAAACATTTATATCTTTAAAAGTTTAAAACAAAATTTCAACTTACATAACCATTACATAACCATTGAAATGTCATAAATTTAAAAAAATAGAAAATAACACATATAAATATAAAAAAACAACTTTTACTTACTTGTGTTATATATAGTAAAACTTTGGTTACCCAATCTAACTTTAAAAATTAAAATATCTAAAAAATTAAATGTGTTTGATCCACAATTTAACTTGTTATACAATGGTGAAATGAATGAGGAGAGTCTCTCGAATTTTGTCCATGTCAATACCACTTTTGAGCAACTAATATAATTCTTCTATCAATACCACTTTTGAGCAACTAATATAATTCCTCTATTAATCCCTCCCCTCCCACTTAACCACCCTAACTTGTTGAAATTGTTAGGCATTGTTTCATTATCAATTCAACATTGATTGTGATTGTGGTTTATTTTTCAAACATAGCCTTCACATGATTGTAATTTATTTTTCAAACATAGACGTTATTTCAATGATATTTATTATTTTTAAGTAAATGGAAAGGATAATCAAAGGTCATAGTCTAAATGTTCTAAGTTTTAGTTTTTTTCAAGAATATTTTTGGGAAATATTTGCATCTTAAGAAAAATTGTTGTTTTGCATATTTGAGTGGTTAATTAGACACGCTAAACAAAATTGTGACTTTCTACAGATTATGTTGGAAGGAAAAAAAGGTAGAACGGTTAGACAATGTCCAATCAAAAAGAACACTAGAAATGTAGGGGATTTTAGCTATGAATAAATAATTTTATATAATTTATTCTATAGTTCCATTTTTACTTATCCATAAAAATCATGAAATAATTTGTAAAATAGGATGGGTTCAAGGATCTATCTTATTTATTGTTGGAGTTTAAATATTTTACATTTTTTTTATTTTTTGAGACAATTATTATTGAATCTAACAACATAACTATTGGTTAAATTTCAGTTTTACATTGTTTAAATTGTGTTTTTAAATGCGTAAATTGATCTAACTTTCTTAAAATCTAAGAAACATCAAAATAAATAATCTCAACCACTAAAATCTATAACTTTAATTATTCTTTTAAATTCCTGACCATAATAATATTCAATAATTACATATATCATATCATATATACTTAATTAAATTTAAAACAATTTGAATTCAACAAAACTCCACACAACGTTTAATACTCTACTACAAGATAGTTATTGATCAGACCCACTGATAACTGACCTCTTATTAGTTGAATATAAAACCATTTAAATTCAATACAATCCGGACACAACATTTAGTGTTTAGCCACAAGATCGTTATTGATGGTAGCCATAACTGACCAGCTGACCAGAGGCAGATCGTGATGACTGGAATGCGGACAGCGAGCAGGTGGTGGTCGGTTCGAGAAGGTCAACCACGAAAGACAAATCTGCCATCGTCCCCTAGATATGGACGATGGTGTGCTCACGGACTGTCACATCAGAAATAAACTTTACTAAGGGAAAGGTTAAGCAGTTACTGTAACATAACTTTCCTAGGGCAAAGGCTAAGCAGTTTTGGGAGTTTGTGTTCATCTAGAGGAATGTGGCAGGCTGCAGCTCAACATTTTATTTACAGTGTAATTTCAAACACTTGTAAATTATTTTTTTTTGGCGGTTTAGTGTCAATGTTGAAATTTGATAACTCAATTAAATGTAATGAATATTTATAATAATTAGGTCGAAAGGTGTATACTTATTGACAATGGACAGATTTAATAGGGGTTTAGTGCTTAATAAATTTTTTATGGACATGATTAAATATTGCTGGAATATTCTTAGTAGTCACACAAAATAAATGGCCGTGATTTCAATCATTAACTTCCTAGCTATTATAAAGATATCAGTTTATGTGTTTACTTTTTTACATTTACTTAATCATATTTAAAAATTACTTTGATAGCTAACTATTGCCACGTAAGTGATTAAAATATTAACACCAGATAAATGAAGCCCAACAGTTTATTTGTTAATAGATAATAAAATTTAATATATTATTTTAAAGATTCATTTCATCTTCTCAGCCTTTCGGCGTCCGCAGCTATTTTGCTGATGTGCTAGTAAATAATTAAAATAACAAATAAATTATTAAATATGGGTTGTGAATGTGATTTACTCTTTATAACTTTCTTGTATTTTTGAATGCATCAGTTAATCTGTTTACTTTTTAACATTTACTTAATCATATTAAGAAATTACTGTACCACCATATGATTGCCATGTTTAACTAATTAACCTTTGGATTTCCTTAGCTCAGTGTGTTTCAATTCACCGAGTGTTGTTCGTCCAGATAACCATAACTTTCGACATTCACCAACAGAAACACCAGCCACTTTGCAGCTGTGCTAGTTATAAATAGTATGAATGTGAATCAATTTCAAAGAAAATTTGAAGAATGATTTTTTTTTTTAAAGTGTAGAAATCTTTACAAATTTTATAAGTTTTTAATATGCATAATATAAAATATTTAGCTATAATTTTATAAAAATATTCAAATTTTTAAGAATTTATTTTACTTTGTATAAAATTTTAGCTATTTTTAAAGTTTTAAGTGAATTGTTTAAAAAAAAAAAAATGAAAATTGATAAAAAAAAATTGAAAAAATATAAAAAATTATTTCATGAACTAAATTTAACCCCTAATATTTTTCAAATACCGTCCACAACCTTGTGCAAAGCTAACCTAATATTCATTCATTTTGAAAATAAACTTTTACAATACTGAAAAGCCTGTTAAATTAGACTATATACACCCATCCATATCCATAAGATGGATAAAATTTAACCAGTAAAATTTTTCCAATTCCATACACTCCACAACCTTTTGTAAAACTAACATATTATTCATTATGTACATAAACTTCAGGGCGGGCGAAATTAGACGATGTCCACCTATCCATGCGTTGAGAACGGTCAGATTGTAGACAATTCCAACAGGAAGAATTGCCATGCTCTCGCACACCCTTTTCTCTCATGTTTCCCAGGCTTCATACGCAGAATTTCTGTATTAAAACCTGAAAGAGTGTTCAGAATTTCTGTAAGAGTTCTCTGTTCTCACCGTTTGTGAATTCCGAAGTACCCCGGGAAATCTGTCGATATTATACGTCAATCGAGATAAAAGAAGTAGCAGTAGATCAAGGACGAGGGGAAGACAGAGTAGTGACCATGGTACATCACAACCGCCCTTCCGCCATGAGCCATCAAAGTCCCGCTAGCCCAACTGAGAAATCGGTCGATCTGGAGACCAATTTGGCCTCTGCCGACCGAATAATCTCATTCTGGAACTCCAAGTGGTCCAAATCCATGCTGTTCCAAAGCAGCCGAAAAGAGGCCAACGAGTATCTCGCCGCAGTCGACGGTCTCCGTCATCTCATGGAAAATCTGGTCGTCACGCACAGCAGCTCCGCCAAGCTGGTGCGTGCGCAGTGCCTCATGGAGATGTCGATGGCCCGCCTGCAAAAGGAATTTCACAGAATTCTGTCGGCCCATGTCAAGCCGATCATGGTGCTGGACGACGGCATTCCGAGCCACGGCTCGTCCGAATTCGGGTTAACGGACGAAGACGGCAGAAGCAGTGGGAGCCATTGGCGTTGGAATTCTAACGCCGACGAGTTTTGCGAAATCGACATGATGCCGCTCAAAGCCGTGCTTGACCTTCGCAGCATAGCGAAGCGAATGGTTGCCGCCGGGTATGGAAGTGAGTGCATTCGAATCTACGGGCTGACCAGAAAGTCTGTAATCGAAGGCTGTCTCAACAGTATCGGCGTCGACAGGCTTAGTACGAGCGACGTGCAGAAGATGGAGTGGGAAATTCTCGACTTCAAGATCAAGAACTGGATACGCTCCGTGAGAATTGCGGTGAGGATTCTGTTCGCGAGCGAGAAACAACTCTGTAACGAGATTTTTGCAGGGATTAACCACGTCAGCGATTCCAGTTTCGCCGAAGCCGTCAAGGGACCCACGACGAAGCTGCTGGCCTTCGGGGAATCCGTATGCATAAGCAAAAGGTCGAGCGAAAGGCTCTTCAGGATGCTCGACATGTACGAGTTTCTGCTGGACCTTATGCCCGACATCGACACCGTTTATTGCCAGGAATCGTGTGGGAATGTGAGGGCGCAAGCGTCTACGATCTTAGTTCGGCTCGGGGACTCTGCACTGGAGATCATAACGGTATTCGAGAATGCGATCCAGGGGGAGAATTCAAAGACCCCGGTCCCCGGGGGCACGATTCATCCACTTACCGGGTATGTTATGAATTATCTGAGTTTTCTGTCTGATTACAAGGAGACTCTCATGAACATGACGGCCAATGCACCCATTGATGCGCATGATGATGAATTAGACAGCGGGGCCTCTGCTCTGTCAGCGAGACTCGGATGGATTATCATAAATCTGCAGTGTAATTTAGATTTAAAATCTAACCTCTACAAGGATGTTGCTCTGTCAAACCTGTTTCTAATGAACAATCTTCATTACATTGTCAAGAAGGTCCAGAGTTCGAAGCTTTTAGGATTGTTGGGGTATGGCTGGTGGAGGAAGAATCGGGGCGAGGTGAGGCAATACGCGGAAAAATACGAGCTAGCGGCCTGGATGAAGGCCCTCAATTGTTTGAGGAATGAGGGAATTCATGTGAATGGGGGCATTTCCAGTGAGGTGTCACAGCAGGCCCTGAAGGAAAGATTAAAAGGTTTCAACTGTGCAATTGAAGAGGCGCTCAAGAAACATTCAGGTTTGATAGTGCCGGATGTGCAGCTCCAGGAGGAGCTTAGAATTTCAGTTGCAGAGAAGATGATACCAGCCTATCGCTCCTTCCTGGGCAGACTCGGAAAGTATTCGGAAAGTGGGAGACACTCTCAGGTATATATTAAGTACACGCCTGAAGACCTGGAAGCTCGTCTCTTGGATCTGTTTCAAGGCAATCCATCATCTCTCAGTTCAGGGAGATCTTAAAGGAGGCTAACTCAGGAGCAAACGGATCTGATTTTCAGTTAAATAAATGGGGATCAGATTTTCAGGATTAGCTTGAGTTTCATATGGATCAAAGTTTTATGTATTTCAAAATTTTATTTCAGGGGTTTTGCCCCATTTTAAATCAATATAGATGTTCAGAAAATAAATTAGAATTTTGAATTAGCCAGAAATTTAAAACCACACCTCTAAAAACATACTGGAAAAGTAACTCTCTAAAAAAAAATTGCTCTTAATTACCCCACTCCCATTTTAAAAGAAAAAAGGTAAAGTATTGATGAGAAACACAATCCATTGGTAAGAATATTTATTATAGTAAGATAAGTTGCACTTATAATTGTAATGGCAAACACCTTTTCAACTTAAACAACCTTGGTATCCAGACGTAAGATCCTTGGACCACTGATATCTGCATTCCTAAGCTTAACATTCTTATCATTTCTGCGAAAGAGTGTTGATTGTAAATAGACTGTACATACAAAATAGCTTCCTAATGTAAATTTTCAGTGCACAACGTTGTACAGGAAACTCATTGCAGCAGTTATCTTTCATGAATTTTCTGGAATTACTTGTGTTTCTCTGTTTCCTGTTCTGCACTCCCTGTTTTGATAAAAAGTTTTACACTATGATGTTTAAAAAGTTTTGATAAATAGTAAAAATTTAGACAATTCCATTTCACTATGTACAGTTATCAGTCCTACATCGATTGCACTATTTGTCAATAGATACATCACATCAATCATATTCATGATTACACTAGAAAACTCAAAGTCTAACCAATTCCATGTGTGTTATCGTTCACAATATGAAAGAAATGTAACTCGCTTTCTATTTATCAAGAATCGAGTGTTGTTTAATTCACTTATCCAGTTAACCGATGATTCAACCAAACAATGACTTATTTGTCATATCAAACCACGTTCCCTTCCAAAGCTGTTTATTTTTAATGTTAGGAAATGAACTATGACATGTCAATAAATTTTATTCAAATCAAACCATACGTCTTCATCAACAATTCACCTGCATTTGTAATAAGTTATTTTAAAAGTTGAATATGAAGTTGCAGATTTCGAATCTCAAACTATCTCATTGTTGTTCAGATTTCATAATATCCTCAAAAATACATGTTGTTCACCATCTCTGTGTCCTTGTTCAAACAGAGGTCCCATTTGTTAAGGAGTGGGTTAATTTGGAAGCAATCTTCTCTCCCGAGTTATTTTTTCAGGCACGTTTTCCAGCTGTGCGGTTTTAAATTTACGGCCAATCGAGAACTCTGATGGATTTTTTGAGCATTTAGGTTGGTTTAAAATGGGGTAAAACACTTGAAGTGAAATTCTGAAATGCATGGAACTTTGATCCATGCCAAACTCAGGCTACCCCTGAAAATTTGGCGGGATTCAGGCCTATTTTTTTTGCCTGAAAAGAGGGAAGATTGCTCCCGAGTTAGCTTACTCCATTTGTTAAGTATGACGTACGGCCGCAGTCCGTACGGCTGTTGTGCAGTAGTATGGCCATACAGATGGGCGTTGGAAGGCAGCACGATGTGATGAGGATAAACCACGTTTCACTCGGCATTTGAGAACACAATGACATCCTCAACACTCGAGAATGTTTACTAGCATTGAAGCAAGTCATGTGATTGTTCTCACTCATGGATTTGATCGTGATGGAATTGTGCATGCCGTAGTGCGATCTATGCCAAGTTTAAAGGAGTGGAGCTTGTAGTTCGAGCAGGGTTAAGGAGGATTGGTCACCCCTTCCTTGAATGGGGAATATCGTCCCCGGAGTGGGCTAACTCGGGAGCAATCTTCCCTTCGGAGTTACCTTTATGGCATGTCCTCCGGCGACCTGTTTTTAAATTTTCAGCCAATCCAGAACTCTGATCGATTTTTTGAGCATCCAAGTTGGTCTAAAATGGGGTGAAACCCCTATGGTGAGGTTCTGAAATGCATGGAACTTTGATCCATGCGAAACTCAGACTACCCCTGAAAATTTGGTCGGATTCAGGCTCATTTTTTTTTCCTGAAAAGCAGGTTCGTTTGCTCCCGAGTTAGCCTACTCATATCGTCCCCATGGAGGAGGAGTTTGTGGTAGGTTTGAGTCTAGATACAAAGATCTGAGTGGAACGCAACAAAGAGATGTTGGTCAATGTGATTCAAGGAGGTGAGTAGTGATGATATGAAGAAGTTGCCCCTCCTTTAGAGGATTTAGAAGTTGGTCCACCATGTGAAGAGTTCTTTATAGAGATTGTGAGTACAAATCTTGTGGTGGAACATAAGGACAATGTTCCAGCCAAGCCTATGCAATCTACTATGGAGGAGCGAGGGGAGGATCCTAAAATTGAGATCCCCTTATACCCTTTAGTAAATAATGTTAACACACCCAACTCAAAGGAATTTGACATTTTTTTGGTTGGCAACAAGGAATACATTGAGGGGTGCATGCACCCGGAAACACAAGGAATGACCTTGTGTTTTTTATGCAAAATGTCGGAAGAGGAAGCCTTTAACTATGGGTGTATTCTAAATTGGGAGGCCAAAGGGATCACCCTTAATTCTTACTTGGGGTTGAAGTATGTCTGGATGTTGTTTAATTATGATGTCATAGTGTGACATGTCATAGTTTAGTACATGTAATATTGTTGGGTCTCCTTCCTATGTTCAATCCTAGAGGGAAAATTTCAACCCAGATCGTGGTCAAGGTCACTACCCACTTTGGTTGGAACTTTTGGCCTTGCTCACAGACACGTTCCCTCTTGTTGTTTTGTTTTCTCATAGGTTTGCCAAGGTTCACATTCTAGATTTTTGACATAATTCCTTCCAT
This sequence comes from Picea engelmannii, assembly GCA_009831015.1. NCBI lineage: Eukaryota > Viridiplantae > Streptophyta > Pinopsida > Pinales > Pinaceae > Picea > Picea engelmannii. Next base: position 332,938 of record ML785611.1, on the reverse strand, counting down.
TTGAATCTGTAGGTGTGTGTGGAGGTGGACTTGGAGCAGAAGCTTCCACCTTTCATCTCTATGTGCACTATTAATGGAGTTCATCGATAGAAGGTGTAATACCTCAATCTATTGAATGCTTTCTCTACATGTCAAGTTCAGGATCATCTTATTAAAGATTATCATCATTGTGAACCTAAGTTGAGAGACACCATGAGTGAGGGGTGCAACTACACCCCTCTACTTCTCAGGGTTTGGGGATATTTGGTGTTTTGGTAGCTTCAAGACAAGGTGTTGGAGGAAGTGGTCCCTTAGTGTCAGTTGGTTCAAGAGCAGTGGAAACTTCTTATGGTGGTCTAGTTTTAGGTTCTTCAAAGAACCCAATTGTCTTGATGGTGCAGTTGTTGATCAAGGTTAACAATGCTTCTTTCTAAGTGGTTGGGTAGTCTTCACAAAGTCGAACTCCTACCCTTGTGAGCCAAAGAGGTTCAGGAGGTAGGTTGGCCAACAAGCAAAATGAGGCATCTTTCCTTGCCTATTTGGACAATTCAAGTGGGGATGGGATATTAACCCTACATTGCATGTAAAATTCTATCGGGGATGTGATGGCTCACTCCCTTGATAGACATACCCCTACTTTAGTTGGGTTTGCAATAGATAACTAGTGTCAGTGGTTTAGGACTTCATCTTCCTTTGGAATGAAGCTCTCCCCATTGTACTAGAATGTGAAAGGGATAACAATTCCTGATGCTAAGCATATGTACATTGTGTATTATAGAGATTCAAATCGAGTGTGATTTTCCTACAAGAAGTCAAATCCACTAGTTTTGATCTTCATAATCAGGTGAACTATTACTAGACTGGCCCCTTCTGGGCTTCGATTCATTGTCAAGGGTGGGGTGTGGTGATTTCCCTTTCTTCTTATTTGAAAATTTTTGTGGTCATTAATGGTTTAGGATCATTTGATAAGGCTTTGCATCACCTATGCTCCCAACCTCAGCTCAGAGAATGGATGACTTTCGAATTACTTGGATTCATCACTTCTAACTATAAATTGGATTGTCAATGGATATTTTAACATGGTAGAGTGGGAGGGTGATAATGAAGGAGGTGTAGGTAATGTAGTTAGTAGTGGTGAGAAACATGCTTGGTCTCGATGCAACATTGATATTTAGGTGTTTGGCCCCAATTGGAAATAGAAGGGCATTGTCTATGGTAAATGATTCACTTGGATCAATTACAGGAAGGGTCGAGACAGGGTTCAAGCTAGATTAGGTCATGTCTATGGCCCTAAGGAGGACTTGTAATTTCAGGTAAGCGTCATCCAATGGATGTTTTGATGGATGTTATGGGCTCAAATCACTTTCCTATTCAGAGGGTGATCTTGGTGGGTAATATGATTAACTCAATGCCCTTAACTTTTTTCAAGTTGATTGTGTCTCATATGGAGTCAATAGATTTTTGTGCACTAGTTTAAAAGTTTAAAACCTTTCACCTAGGCTACTAGGGACTTAGGGTTAGCCACATTGGTGAAAGGTGGTTGTATGTTGCATGGTGGCATCAAGTTCATGAGAGGGTGGAGCATAATGATAGCCTGCAAAAGGTGAAAGGAATTTTGGGATGCTTGGCTTAGACTTGAGGGGGATCTCCATAACGTGATCCTTTAAGAGGATGTTGTGTGGTTGGGGATGGCAAACCACAAGGAGAATAAAAACATTGCTAGGGGTGCTAGGCATTAGAGTAAATTTCAAATCAAGAGTGTCTGCGTAAGAAAAAATCAAGGAATTAACAAAATAATGTCATGTAGACAATTTTTTTAATATTCTTTTTTAACATTACGGTTTGAGTGAAGCTACCCATGGTTATTTTTTTTTATCTAGGCTAACTTAAATACATATTACTGTTTTTAGATTTCTGTGGTGAGAAATTTCGAAATTATTTGCCAGAGAATCCACAGTTTTTAAATACATATTGTATATTAAAATCAATTTATGATCACCATGTTCGATGCAATGTTTTCCCAAAAATAAGGAAAGAATACCAAATACACACTACCATCTTAAAAGTTATTGGACCAACTTGGATTTATCGAAAAAACTATTAAATATTATTAAAAAAACAATATATAAAAATACACATATTCAAAATTATATAGGATTAAAAGAAAGTTGTAGAATACAAATTGTATAATTTAAAAAAAAAATCACTAAATTTGGTTCGTCAACCATTGACCAAGGGAAAAATGTGAGTGAATTTGAAGGGATTCCTCTCATTTGTTTCCTCAACCATTCTTAACAAAAATGGGTGTGAATGGCATTGAATTGGAAACCCTCCTCTCAAGTTTTCAATTTTTCCTTGAAAATCTCATACATTTATTTTTCATATGCTGCCTTGGCCAAGGGGAAAATGTGATTAAATCTGAAGGGCCTCCTCTAAATTCTGCATCCTCGTCCTTTGCTGACAAAAATGTGTGTGAATGGCATCGAATTGGAAAACCTCCTCTCAGGTTTTCAATTTTTCTTCGAAGATCTTATGCATTTATTTTTCAAATTTCTCCTTGGCGAAGGGGAAAATGTGATTCAATATTAAGTGCCTCCTCTTAAGTCAGGTTCTTTGGCCATTGTTTACCAAATTGGTGCAAATTCCATTGAATTAGAAACTCTCCTCTCAATTTTTCATTTTTTTCTCAAAGATCTCATGCAATTATTTCTCAAATTCTACCAAATGTGGATTGATGGTGTTGGTTTGAGTAATTTTGCACCAAAATATGGTCAATGGCAAGCATGATTTGGAATTGAGTCTCAACGTTTTTGGGTAAATTCTCGCAAAAGATTTGCGGGTTCAACTGGCTCTAAAATTCCATCCAAGACGGGGCATGTTTCTTTTGATAGGTATGTTGCTTTTGTGGTTAATTCTCTCAAAAGATTCACATGTTTGACTCTAGATATCTCTAAAATTACATCTAACAGGGGGTTGTTTCTTTTGATATATATGTCAGTTCCTCTTGAGGCCTGCACTATTTATTTTGTTGCATTGTTTACACCAGGTGTTTGTTCTTTTCATGAAAGAATTTTGTTTCGTCTTGGACGGGGATGTTGTCCAATCCTTGGACTTAGTAGAGTCTTTTGATCTAATTAGGGAAGACAAAGAGAAAATAAGGCCCAACAAATATTGTTTATCTACTTTAGCATCCAAGCCTACCTCTTTGATGCCATGATTTCACTTTTTGTGACCAACTTGTTAATTTGTAATTATGGTTGATTGGTTGGATTTTTGTGATGATTGCAGTATGGGCATATTTATGATCCTACTTTACCTTAACATGGATTCTATGGGTTGCTTGCATTTGTATGTGTAAAATTGTGCTTGTCCTAGACTTAGAGAAATTTGAACTTCATTTATGAGATGTTACCTAGTCCATCATTTGTGCTTGTCCTACACTTTGAACAATTTGAGATTCCTTTCACTACTCACTCAGTACTGATCAATTTCTTTGGAAACTTGTTTGTCTTTGGTTATATATTCATATGCAATCTTGTGAAGCCTTGCATTTATTTATATATGGTCAATGTAAGGTTTTTTCTAGGTTGGGCTTGGAAATCATTTTGTAATAAATATTGTTATATGGGTTTGATTTTTCTAAGGCCTATATATGGTTATGAAGTAATGGATTTATCATCTGACTATTCATTGCCTTTGGTTATTATTTCAGGTTGCATTTTGTTGGCAATAATCTCATGCTATTATTGCAAAGCTTGTTGTTGGCTTTAAAAGTTGGTTATATTGTATCTTTGCCAAGGCACCTAATGGTTTTGTTTTGAAGGAAAATTGCCTAGCAATCTTTACAAATTCTAGGTCAACAAAATTGTGCAATTTTCATTAATTTATGATTAGTTTATGGTGAGGTTGTAGAAAGTTGTATTCTTCGATGTAGAAGTTTAGTTGGTTATTTTAGTTGATTGGGCCTATATAAATTATGGTTTTAACCTTGGTAGTGAGAAAAGTACCCTTGCCTCAAACTCGATTTACTCTTTTTCCTTTCCCTTAACTTATTGGATGCATTAAGGCTTGTTTTGTCTTAATTTGTGGTTGGCAACCCAACTTTATTGATTATTCTCCATGCATGATTTGATTTAAGCACATATCTTGTTGAGTAAGTGTCATGGATAGGATCTTTAGTTGTGAATGTATGGAGTATGAAATTTTTGGGAAGAGGTCATTCTTAGGGAAAAGAAGAGGAGGCCCAAATATAAACACTTGGATAGGTGGTCGAAGAAAGAAACCTAGATTTTTTGTACATTTTGATGTTTATTTTGAAGAGTTTGGGCAACTTGCATAAGCTTGTTATTTATGTATGGCATATCAACATTCAACCCAGACTCCCATTGTTTCCCTTTCCTTTTACTTTGTGAACTCATCCTAGCATATGAAAAGTAAATAATGATACCCAGACTATTACACCAGATATAAAACCCTCTTGGGATTTTGAGCCAACTGCATAAATTTATGGTTGTGGGAAAATTGTTGAGCATATTACCTATTGGTTTGAGGGATGCAGTTGAGTCTCCATACTTAATTTCCTCTACTTCACATAGGTGTTCCCTTGATGTATCTATTTCTATAGTTTCTCTAGTACTTGATAACCTTAAAAAACTTATTTATGATTCATCCCTACTTCCTTACAGGTCTCCAAAAGTCATTGTTGGAAATCCCCCTACTATTCCTACCATTATTATTACCATGGATACTCCTAGGAAGCGCCACATTGATATTTCTAAGCATTCTCGTCCTTGTTTTCAATCTAGCTCAACCTTTCCATTGCATGATAATATGTACCTTTAAAAGATCCATGTGAGGGAATGTTGGAAGATATGCCCAAGATTAGAGTATATGTACAATTCTAAATGTAGTTTGATAGCCTACATAGGTGAGTGAGAAAATATTTGAATGGCACATTGGAGGAGGTGGAGCACAGATCTCAAGTGGATAAATAGGTGAATAAAGAATTGAACTCAATTCTGAATGCACTTATTGGGGATCACCAATAGGACCTCTATATCCATCGATGTAGACACATGCACCAAAAGGACACAAATCTTAAACATCACCAACAAAAAGGACACATGATGGGAAAAATATTACGCTTCAAGTTCACCATAGATACCAAAAGGATACACTTCAAGTTCATCAAAGATACAAAAAGGATACACTTCAAGTTCATCAGCTAAATAGAAAAATAAACAGGTCTAGGCTAGAAGAATATTTTTAAGATTGTTTATTGTTGTAAGATTGGTTTCTTATATTCTACTAACTGGTTTTTAATTTATGTTGTATTCAAATGAAAACATAGAATATTAGTTGGATGTACCATATTCTACAAGATTCCTGACATCTTTGAGGTATGCCTCAATATCTAAAAAAGTTGATTTTTCCTTAGAATATCTCCCAAACTGTTCCGAAGTGAAATTTTGATTTTCTCATTTTGGTATTTTCCAATACATTTTGATTTTCAAAATATTGGTTGTTTGCAAGATTCTCCAACACATGCAGATGTTGTAAGAAACTATCACCATCATGCTACTCGCATAAATTTAAGTAAGGATATGGCGTCGATCCGGAAACAAAATAAGAAATTGGTCCCTAACATTGATTACAATGCATTATGGGAAGTTGGAGCTAAAAATTTGAATCTTTGGGTAAAAGGAGAATTCTATCCAGTTGACCATGTGTCCAACTCTCATCTTGATTTCGAAAAAATAATAGGACTATGTCGGTATGTATTCCATGGAAAAAGTGGTCTTCTAGGATATTGTAAAAACTTGGAAGGTAACTGCATTTCCCTTGAACGGAAAATTCAAGATCTTAATATCCAATTACAACAACTCCATCATTCAAATATGATTCAATATCATGAAAACATGAGATTGAACCAAAAAATAGAAATATTGAATCAAATACATGTGGAAAAATTTCTTTAAGACAAATCCAACTCATCAAAAGAAATTGAGAAGTTGAAAATTGATATCTCTCGTCTCCAAAATAGGCTCTCTATGATAAAGAAAATTGTAATGGGGTTGAGGTTTATATCAAAAGAGATGAAACCAATATCATGTTTGGAAAAGAGAGGAGGTTCCTTTAGGAAAAAAGTGTTTTGGTTGAAGACCATATTAGATCCAAGTTGCACTGATTCTGTGGATTTGTGCAAAATTGTGTTAAAGAAAAGTGACATTAAAGCAATTCTCAAAGACCCAAAATTTGATGATTTGAGGAAAGAAGTAGTTAACCAATTAATTGCAAAATTAAAAATTGATGTAAAGGATGTTCAAGGAGTTTGTGATGATAGAGGGATCAACATTGAAGCATATGAAGATCATTTTAAAGTTCTAAGAAAGAGAATTTTGAATGGTGGCATAAGAATATTTTGGTTCCTTTCCCTTTTCATGTGAAGAAAGAGCATGCACTACGAAACACAAAAATTGTTGATTCATTGGGAGATGCATATCAATTAGAAGAAATGCATGAAGTTGCAAGTAAGAGTAAAAATAAAGTATCAATTTAAATTATTCCATTAGTTTAAAACAATAACTTGTGGTATGATTTGGAATGGGTATTATAGCTGATAGTGAGGTACTACGACATGTCTATTGAGGAGACATGTGGGAAGTTGATTGTTGTCCTAAAATTGGATGATATGGAGTTAGTAAATAGTGAAAAATATGAAAGAGTGTCAATCACATTAATGAATCGTGCATTAGATCCACACATTGATAAGACAAGTGATAAATGGGATACATCCACACTTTCATAGATCCATATGAAAGTGTTCCTTTGACATGCAGAGAATCCAGTATTTGGGATACATCGTGGATGAGCAGGGTTT
>ML785611.1:309484-325979 GCA_009831015.1 Picea engelmannii | reverse complement strand
ACTCCAAGTGGTCCAAATCCATGCTGTTCCAAAGCAGCCGAAAAGAGGCCAACGAGTATCTCGCCGCAGTCGACGGTCTCCGTCATCTCATGGAAAATCTGGTCGTCACGCACAGCAGCTCCGCCAAGCTGGTGCGTGCGCAGTGCCTCATGGAGATGTCGATGGCCCGCCTGCAAAAGGAATTTCACAGAATTCTGTCGGCCCATGTCAAGCCGATCATGGTGCTGGACGACGGCATTCCGAGCCACGGCTCGTCCGAATTCGGGTTAACGGACGAAGACGGCAGAAGCAGTGGGAGCCATTGGCGTTGGAATTCTAACGCCGACGAGTTTTGCGAAATCGACATGATGCCGCTCAAAGCCGTGCTTGACCTTCGCAGCATAGCGAAGCGAATGGTTGCCGCCGGGTATGGAAGTGAGTGCATTCGAATCTACGGGCTGACCAGAAAGTCTGTAATCGAAGGCTGTCTCAACAGTATCGGCGTCGACAGGCTTAGTACGAGCGACGTGCAGAAGATGGAGTGGGAAATTCTCGACTTCAAGATCAAGAACTGGATACGCTCCGTGAGAATTGCGGTGAGGATTCTGTTCGCGAGCGAGAAACAACTCTGTAACGAGATTTTTGCAGGGATTAACCACGTCAGCGATTCCAGTTTCGCCGAAGCCGTCAAGGGACCCACGACGAAGCTGCTGGCCTTCGGGGAATCCGTATGCATAAGCAAAAGGTCGAGCGAAAGGCTCTTCAGGATGCTCGACATGTACGAGTTTCTGCTGGACCTTATGCCCGACATCGACACCGTTTATTGCCAGGAATCGTGTGGGAATGTGAGGGCGCAAGCGTCTACGATCTTAGTTCGGCTCGGGGACTCTGCACTGGAGATCATAACGGTATTCGAGAATGCGATCCAGGGGGAGAATTCAAAGACCCCGGTCCCCGGGGGCACGATTCATCCACTTACCGGGTATGTTATGAATTATCTGAGTTTTCTGTCTGATTACAAGGAGACTCTCATGAACATGACGGCCAATGCACCCATTGATGCGCATGATGATGAATTAGACAGCGGGGCCTCTGCTCTGTCAGCGAGACTCGGATGGATTATCATAAATCTGCAGTGTAATTTAGATTTAAAATCTAACCTCTACAAGGATGTTGCTCTGTCAAACCTGTTTCTAATGAACAATCTTCATTACATTGTCAAGAAGGTCCAGAGTTCGAAGCTTTTAGGATTGTTGGGGTATGGCTGGTGGAGGAAGAATCGGGGCGAGGTGAGGCAATACGCGGAAAAATACGAGCTAGCGGCCTGGATGAAGGCCCTCAATTGTTTGAGGAATGAGGGAATTCATGTGAATGGGGGCATTTCCAGTGAGGTGTCACAGCAGGCCCTGAAGGAAAGATTAAAAGGTTTCAACTGTGCAATTGAAGAGGCGCTCAAGAAACATTCAGGTTTGATAGTGCCGGATGTGCAGCTCCAGGAGGAGCTTAGAATTTCAGTTGCAGAGAAGATGATACCAGCCTATCGCTCCTTCCTGGGCAGACTCGGAAAGTATTCGGAAAGTGGGAGACACTCTCAGGTATATATTAAGTACACGCCTGAAGACCTGGAAGCTCGTCTCTTGGATCTGTTTCAAGGCAATCCATCATCTCTCAGTTCAGGGAGATCTTAAAGGAGGCTAACTCAGGAGCAAACGGATCTGATTTTCAGTTAAATAAATGGGGATCAGATTTTCAGGATTAGCTTGAGTTTCATATGGATCAAAGTTTTATGTATTTCAAAATTTTATTTCAGGGGTTTTGCCCCATTTTAAATCAATATAGATGTTCAGAAAATAAATTAGAATTTTGAATTAGCCAGAAATTTAAAACCACACCTCTAAAAACATACTGGAAAAGTAACTCTCTAAAAAAAAATTGCTCTTAATTACCCCACTCCCATTTTAAAAGAAAAAAGGTAAAGTATTGATGAGAAACACAATCCATTGGTAAGAATATTTATTATAGTAAGATAAGTTGCACTTATAATTGTAATGGCAAACACCTTTTCAACTTAAACAACCTTGGTATCCAGACGTAAGATCCTTGGACCACTGATATCTGCATTCCTAAGCTTAACATTCTTATCATTTCTGCGAAAGAGTGTTGATTGTAAATAGACTGTACATACAAAATAGCTTCCTAATGTAAATTTTCAGTGCACAACGTTGTACAGGAAACTCATTGCAGCAGTTATCTTTCATGAATTTTCTGGAATTACTTGTGTTTCTCTGTTTCCTGTTCTGCACTCCCTGTTTTGATAAAAAGTTTTACACTATGATGTTTAAAAAGTTTTGATAAATAGTAAAAATTTAGACAATTCCATTTCACTATGTACAGTTATCAGTCCTACATCGATTGCACTATTTGTCAATAGATACATCACATCAATCATATTCATGATTACACTAGAAAACTCAAAGTCTAACCAATTCCATGTGTGTTATCGTTCACAATATGAAAGAAATGTAACTCGCTTTCTATTTATCAAGAATCGAGTGTTGTTTAATTCACTTATCCAGTTAACCGATGATTCAACCAAACAATGACTTATTTGTCATATCAAACCACGTTCCCTTCCAAAGCTGTTTATTTTTAATGTTAGGAAATGAACTATGACATGTCAATAAATTTTATTCAAATCAAACCATACGTCTTCATCAACAATTCACCTGCATTTGTAATAAGTTATTTTAAAAGTTGAATATGAAGTTGCAGATTTCGAATCTCAAACTATCTCATTGTTGTTCAGATTTCATAATATCCTCAAAAATACATGTTGTTCACCATCTCTGTGTCCTTGTTCAAACAGAGGTCCCATTTGTTAAGGAGTGGGTTAATTTGGAAGCAATCTTCTCTCCCGAGTTATTTTTTCAGGCACGTTTTCCAGCTGTGCGGTTTTAAATTTACGGCCAATCGAGAACTCTGATGGATTTTTTGAGCATTTAGGTTGGTTTAAAATGGGGTAAAACACTTGAAGTGAAATTCTGAAATGCATGGAACTTTGATCCATGCCAAACTCAGGCTACCCCTGAAAATTTGGCGGGATTCAGGCCTATTTTTTTTGCCTGAAAAGAGGGAAGATTGCTCCCGAGTTAGCTTACTCCATTTGTTAAGTATGACGTACGGCCGCAGTCCGTACGGCTGTTGTGCAGTAGTATGGCCATACAGATGGGCGTTGGAAGGCAGCACGATGTGATGAGGATAAACCACGTTTCACTCGGCATTTGAGAACACAATGACATCCTCAACACTCGAGAATGTTTACTAGCATTGAAGCAAGTCATGTGATTGTTCTCACTCATGGATTTGATCGTGATGGAATTGTGCATGCCGTAGTGCGATCTATGCCAAGTTTAAAGGAGTGGAGCTTGTAGTTCGAGCAGGGTTAAGGAGGATTGGTCACCCCTTCCTTGAATGGGGAATATCGTCCCCGGAGTGGGCTAACTCGGGAGCAATCTTCCCTTCGGAGTTACCTTTATGGCATGTCCTCCGGCGACCTGTTTTTAAATTTTCAGCCAATCCAGAACTCTGATCGATTTTTTGAGCATCCAAGTTGGTCTAAAATGGGGTGAAACCCCTATGGTGAGGTTCTGAAATGCATGGAACTTTGATCCATGCGAAACTCAGACTACCCCTGAAAATTTGGTCGGATTCAGGCTCATTTTTTTTTCCTGAAAAGCAGGTTCGTTTGCTCCCGAGTTAGCCTACTCATATCGTCCCCATGGAGGAGGAGTTTGTGGTAGGTTTGAGTCTAGATACAAAGATCTGAGTGGAACGCAACAAAGAGATGTTGGTCAATGTGATTCAAGGAGGTGAGTAGTGATGATATGAAGAAGTTGCCCCTCCTTTAGAGGATTTAGAAGTTGGTCCACCATGTGAAGAGTTCTTTATAGAGATTGTGAGTACAAATCTTGTGGTGGAACATAAGGACAATGTTCCAGCCAAGCCTATGCAATCTACTATGGAGGAGCGAGGGGAGGATCCTAAAATTGAGATCCCCTTATACCCTTTAGTAAATAATGTTAACACACCCAACTCAAAGGAATTTGACATTTTTTTGGTTGGCAACAAGGAATACATTGAGGGGTGCATGCACCCGGAAACACAAGGAATGACCTTGTGTTTTTTATGCAAAATGTCGGAAGAGGAAGCCTTTAACTATGGGTGTATTCTAAATTGGGAGGCCAAAGGGATCACCCTTAATTCTTACTTGGGGTTGAAGTATGTCTGGATGTTGTTTAATTATGATGTCATAGTGTGACATGTCATAGTTTAGTACATGTAATATTGTTGGGTCTCCTTCCTATGTTCAATCCTAGAGGGAAAATTTCAACCCAGATCGTGGTCAAGGTCACTACCCACTTTGGTTGGAACTTTTGGCCTTGCTCACAGACACGTTCCCTCTTGTTGTTTTGTTTTCTCATAGGTTTGCCAAGGTTCACATTCTAGATTTTTGACATAATTCCTTCCATTTGAATCTGTAGGTGTGTGTGGAGGTGGACTTGGAGCAGAAGCTTCCACCTTTCATCTCTATGTGCACTATTAATGGAGTTCATCGATAGAAGGTGTAATACCTCAATCTATTGAATGCTTTCTCTACATGTCAAGTTCAGGATCATCTTATTAAAGATTATCATCATTGTGAACCTAAGTTGAGAGACACCATGAGTGAGGGGTGCAACTACACCCCTCTACTTCTCAGGGTTTGGGGATATTTGGTGTTTTGGTAGCTTCAAGACAAGGTGTTGGAGGAAGTGGTCCCTTAGTGTCAGTTGGTTCAAGAGCAGTGGAAACTTCTTATGGTGGTCTAGTTTTAGGTTCTTCAAAGAACCCAATTGTCTTGATGGTGCAGTTGTTGATCAAGGTTAACAATGCTTCTTTCTAAGTGGTTGGGTAGTCTTCACAAAGTCGAACTCCTACCCTTGTGAGCCAAAGAGGTTCAGGAGGTAGGTTGGCCAACAAGCAAAATGAGGCATCTTTCCTTGCCTATTTGGACAATTCAAGTGGGGATGGGATATTAACCCTACATTGCATGTAAAATTCTATCGGGGATGTGATGGCTCACTCCCTTGATAGACATACCCCTACTTTAGTTGGGTTTGCAATAGATAACTAGTGTCAGTGGTTTAGGACTTCATCTTCCTTTGGAATGAAGCTCTCCCCATTGTACTAGAATGTGAAAGGGATAACAATTCCTGATGCTAAGCATATGTACATTGTGTATTATAGAGATTCAAATCGAGTGTGATTTTCCTACAAGAAGTCAAATCCACTAGTTTTGATCTTCATAATCAGGTGAACTATTACTAGACTGGCCCCTTCTGGGCTTCGATTCATTGTCAAGGGTGGGGTGTGGTGATTTCCCTTTCTTCTTATTTGAAAATTTTTGTGGTCATTAATGGTTTAGGATCATTTGATAAGGCTTTGCATCACCTATGCTCCCAACCTCAGCTCAGAGAATGGATGACTTTCGAATTACTTGGATTCATCACTTCTAACTATAAATTGGATTGTCAATGGATATTTTAACATGGTAGAGTGGGAGGGTGATAATGAAGGAGGTGTAGGTAATGTAGTTAGTAGTGGTGAGAAACATGCTTGGTCTCGATGCAACATTGATATTTAGGTGTTTGGCCCCAATTGGAAATAGAAGGGCATTGTCTATGGTAAATGATTCACTTGGATCAATTACAGGAAGGGTCGAGACAGGGTTCAAGCTAGATTAGGTCATGTCTATGGCCCTAAGGAGGACTTGTAATTTCAGGTAAGCGTCATCCAATGGATGTTTTGATGGATGTTATGGGCTCAAATCACTTTCCTATTCAGAGGGTGATCTTGGTGGGTAATATGATTAACTCAATGCCCTTAACTTTTTTCAAGTTGATTGTGTCTCATATGGAGTCAATAGATTTTTGTGCACTAGTTTAAAAGTTTAAAACCTTTCACCTAGGCTACTAGGGACTTAGGGTTAGCCACATTGGTGAAAGGTGGTTGTATGTTGCATGGTGGCATCAAGTTCATGAGAGGGTGGAGCATAATGATAGCCTGCAAAAGGTGAAAGGAATTTTGGGATGCTTGGCTTAGACTTGAGGGGGATCTCCATAACGTGATCCTTTAAGAGGATGTTGTGTGGTTGGGGATGGCAAACCACAAGGAGAATAAAAACATTGCTAGGGGTGCTAGGCATTAGAGTAAATTTCAAATCAAGAGTGTCTGCGTAAGAAAAAATCAAGGAATTAACAAAATAATGTCATGTAGACAATTTTTTTAATATTCTTTTTTAACATTACGGTTTGAGTGAAGCTACCCATGGTTATTTTTTTTTATCTAGGCTAACTTAAATACATATTACTGTTTTTAGATTTCTGTGGTGAGAAATTTCGAAATTATTTGCCAGAGAATCCACAGTTTTTAAATACATATTGTATATTAAAATCAATTTATGATCACCATGTTCGATGCAATGTTTTCCCAAAAATAAGGAAAGAATACCAAATACACACTACCATCTTAAAAGTTATTGGACCAACTTGGATTTATCGAAAAAACTATTAAATATTATTAAAAAAACAATATATAAAAATACACATATTCAAAATTATATAGGATTAAAAGAAAGTTGTAGAATACAAATTGTATAATTTAAAAAAAAAATCACTAAATTTGGTTCGTCAACCATTGACCAAGGGAAAAATGTGAGTGAATTTGAAGGGATTCCTCTCATTTGTTTCCTCAACCATTCTTAACAAAAATGGGTGTGAATGGCATTGAATTGGAAACCCTCCTCTCAAGTTTTCAATTTTTCCTTGAAAATCTCATACATTTATTTTTCATATGCTGCCTTGGCCAAGGGGAAAATGTGATTAAATCTGAAGGGCCTCCTCTAAATTCTGCATCCTCGTCCTTTGCTGACAAAAATGTGTGTGAATGGCATCGAATTGGAAAACCTCCTCTCAGGTTTTCAATTTTTCTTCGAAGATCTTATGCATTTATTTTTCAAATTTCTCCTTGGCGAAGGGGAAAATGTGATTCAATATTAAGTGCCTCCTCTTAAGTCAGGTTCTTTGGCCATTGTTTACCAAATTGGTGCAAATTCCATTGAATTAGAAACTCTCCTCTCAATTTTTCATTTTTTTCTCAAAGATCTCATGCAATTATTTCTCAAATTCTACCAAATGTGGATTGATGGTGTTGGTTTGAGTAATTTTGCACCAAAATATGGTCAATGGCAAGCATGATTTGGAATTGAGTCTCAACGTTTTTGGGTAAATTCTCGCAAAAGATTTGCGGGTTCAACTGGCTCTAAAATTCCATCCAAGACGGGGCATGTTTCTTTTGATAGGTATGTTGCTTTTGTGGTTAATTCTCTCAAAAGATTCACATGTTTGACTCTAGATATCTCTAAAATTACATCTAACAGGGGGTTGTTTCTTTTGATATATATGTCAGTTCCTCTTGAGGCCTGCACTATTTATTTTGTTGCATTGTTTACACCAGGTGTTTGTTCTTTTCATGAAAGAATTTTGTTTCGTCTTGGACGGGGATGTTGTCCAATCCTTGGACTTAGTAGAGTCTTTTGATCTAATTAGGGAAGACAAAGAGAAAATAAGGCCCAACAAATATTGTTTATCTACTTTAGCATCCAAGCCTACCTCTTTGATGCCATGATTTCACTTTTTGTGACCAACTTGTTAATTTGTAATTATGGTTGATTGGTTGGATTTTTGTGATGATTGCAGTATGGGCATATTTATGATCCTACTTTACCTTAACATGGATTCTATGGGTTGCTTGCATTTGTATGTGTAAAATTGTGCTTGTCCTAGACTTAGAGAAATTTGAACTTCATTTATGAGATGTTACCTAGTCCATCATTTGTGCTTGTCCTACACTTTGAACAATTTGAGATTCCTTTCACTACTCACTCAGTACTGATCAATTTCTTTGGAAACTTGTTTGTCTTTGGTTATATATTCATATGCAATCTTGTGAAGCCTTGCATTTATTTATATATGGTCAATGTAAGGTTTTTTCTAGGTTGGGCTTGGAAATCATTTTGTAATAAATATTGTTATATGGGTTTGATTTTTCTAAGGCCTATATATGGTTATGAAGTAATGGATTTATCATCTGACTATTCATTGCCTTTGGTTATTATTTCAGGTTGCATTTTGTTGGCAATAATCTCATGCTATTATTGCAAAGCTTGTTGTTGGCTTTAAAAGTTGGTTATATTGTATCTTTGCCAAGGCACCTAATGGTTTTGTTTTGAAGGAAAATTGCCTAGCAATCTTTACAAATTCTAGGTCAACAAAATTGTGCAATTTTCATTAATTTATGATTAGTTTATGGTGAGGTTGTAGAAAGTTGTATTCTTCGATGTAGAAGTTTAGTTGGTTATTTTAGTTGATTGGGCCTATATAAATTATGGTTTTAACCTTGGTAGTGAGAAAAGTACCCTTGCCTCAAACTCGATTTACTCTTTTTCCTTTCCCTTAACTTATTGGATGCATTAAGGCTTGTTTTGTCTTAATTTGTGGTTGGCAACCCAACTTTATTGATTATTCTCCATGCATGATTTGATTTAAGCACATATCTTGTTGAGTAAGTGTCATGGATAGGATCTTTAGTTGTGAATGTATGGAGTATGAAATTTTTGGGAAGAGGTCATTCTTAGGGAAAAGAAGAGGAGGCCCAAATATAAACACTTGGATAGGTGGTCGAAGAAAGAAACCTAGATTTTTTGTACATTTTGATGTTTATTTTGAAGAGTTTGGGCAACTTGCATAAGCTTGTTATTTATGTATGGCATATCAACATTCAACCCAGACTCCCATTGTTTCCCTTTCCTTTTACTTTGTGAACTCATCCTAGCATATGAAAAGTAAATAATGATACCCAGACTATTACACCAGATATAAAACCCTCTTGGGATTTTGAGCCAACTGCATAAATTTATGGTTGTGGGAAAATTGTTGAGCATATTACCTATTGGTTTGAGGGATGCAGTTGAGTCTCCATACTTAATTTCCTCTACTTCACATAGGTGTTCCCTTGATGTATCTATTTCTATAGTTTCTCTAGTACTTGATAACCTTAAAAAACTTATTTATGATTCATCCCTACTTCCTTACAGGTCTCCAAAAGTCATTGTTGGAAATCCCCCTACTATTCCTACCATTATTATTACCATGGATACTCCTAGGAAGCGCCACATTGATATTTCTAAGCATTCTCGTCCTTGTTTTCAATCTAGCTCAACCTTTCCATTGCATGATAATATGTACCTTTAAAAGATCCATGTGAGGGAATGTTGGAAGATATGCCCAAGATTAGAGTATATGTACAATTCTAAATGTAGTTTGATAGCCTACATAGGTGAGTGAGAAAATATTTGAATGGCACATTGGAGGAGGTGGAGCACAGATCTCAAGTGGATAAATAGGTGAATAAAGAATTGAACTCAATTCTGAATGCACTTATTGGGGATCACCAATAGGACCTCTATATCCATCGATGTAGACACATGCACCAAAAGGACACAAATCTTAAACATCACCAACAAAAAGGACACATGATGGGAAAAATATTACGCTTCAAGTTCACCATAGATACCAAAAGGATACACTTCAAGTTCATCAAAGATACAAAAAGGATACACTTCAAGTTCATCAGCTAAATAGAAAAATAAACAGGTCTAGGCTAGAAGAATATTTTTAAGATTGTTTATTGTTGTAAGATTGGTTTCTTATATTCTACTAACTGGTTTTTAATTTATGTTGTATTCAAATGAAAACATAGAATATTAGTTGGATGTACCATATTCTACAAGATTCCTGACATCTTTGAGGTATGCCTCAATATCTAAAAAAGTTGATTTTTCCTTAGAATATCTCCCAAACTGTTCCGAAGTGAAATTTTGATTTTCTCATTTTGGTATTTTCCAATACATTTTGATTTTCAAAATATTGGTTGTTTGCAAGATTCTCCAACACATGCAGATGTTGTAAGAAACTATCACCATCATGCTACTCGCATAAATTTAAGTAAGGATATGGCGTCGATCCGGAAACAAAATAAGAAATTGGTCCCTAACATTGATTACAATGCATTATGGGAAGTTGGAGCTAAAAATTTGAATCTTTGGGTAAAAGGAGAATTCTATCCAGTTGACCATGTGTCCAACTCTCATCTTGATTTCGAAAAAATAATAGGACTATGTCGGTATGTATTCCATGGAAAAAGTGGTCTTCTAGGATATTGTAAAAACTTGGAAGGTAACTGCATTTCCCTTGAACGGAAAATTCAAGATCTTAATATCCAATTACAACAACTCCATCATTCAAATATGATTCAATATCATGAAAACATGAGATTGAACCAAAAAATAGAAATATTGAATCAAATACATGTGGAAAAATTTCTTTAAGACAAATCCAACTCATCAAAAGAAATTGAGAAGTTGAAAATTGATATCTCTCGTCTCCAAAATAGGCTCTCTATGATAAAGAAAATTGTAATGGGGTTGAGGTTTATATCAAAAGAGATGAAACCAATATCATGTTTGGAAAAGAGAGGAGGTTCCTTTAGGAAAAAAGTGTTTTGGTTGAAGACCATATTAGATCCAAGTTGCACTGATTCTGTGGATTTGTGCAAAATTGTGTTAAAGAAAAGTGACATTAAAGCAATTCTCAAAGACCCAAAATTTGATGATTTGAGGAAAGAAGTAGTTAACCAATTAATTGCAAAATTAAAAATTGATGTAAAGGATGTTCAAGGAGTTTGTGATGATAGAGGGATCAACATTGAAGCATATGAAGATCATTTTAAAGTTCTAAGAAAGAGAATTTTGAATGGTGGCATAAGAATATTTTGGTTCCTTTCCCTTTTCATGTGAAGAAAGAGCATGCACTACGAAACACAAAAATTGTTGATTCATTGGGAGATGCATATCAATTAGAAGAAATGCATGAAGTTGCAAGTAAGAGTAAAAATAAAGTATCAATTTAAATTATTCCATTAGTTTAAAACAATAACTTGTGGTATGATTTGGAATGGGTATTATAGCTGATAGTGAGGTACTACGACATGTCTATTGAGGAGACATGTGGGAAGTTGATTGTTGTCCTAAAATTGGATGATATGGAGTTAGTAAATAGTGAAAAATATGAAAGAGTGTCAATCACATTAATGAATCGTGCATTAGATCCACACATTGATAAGACAAGTGATAAATGGGATACATCCACACTTTCATAGATCCATATGAAAGTGTTCCTTTGACATGCAGAGAATCCAGTATTTGGGATACATCGTGGATGAGCAGGGTTTTCATTTGGATCCATCCAAGATCCAATTCATTTGCAGTTGGCTGGCCCTGAAGACAATGAACGAGCTCCACAACTACTTGGGCCTCGCCAACTTCTACTGTCAATTTATGTTGGAGTTCTCACATATCGCTTGGGCCCTAAGCCAGGTGACCAAGGGTGGAGAAAAGGTCAAGTTTGTGTGGAATGTGTCCCAACAGAAAGCATTAAAGGATTTGAAATTCCGCCTATTCTCAACACCAGTCCTTATTCTTCCAAACCTGTACTAGCCATTTGAAATTGAGACAGATGCTTCATATTATGCTATCGATGTATTCCTCACTTAACATGGGCATCTAGTATCCTATCACAGTGAAACAATCTTTGATGTTGTTCGCAGATACCCCACCTATGAAAAAGATATGTACTCCATTGTGCAGGCATGTCGATAGTGGAAGCATTACATTATGGGGAAGGAAACAATAATCCACCCTAATCATAGGCATTTACAATTCATGTAAACACAAGGAAAGTTACAGAATGACCACCATCATAAGTGGTCAAGGTACCTGCAGCAATTTCACTTGAAAATAAAGTATAAGAAGGGAAACACCAACCATGCCACAAATTGCCTCAGTTGACCCTCAGTTGTGGTGCTAACCACAGTTCTTAACTCCTCTAGGCGAGAGACATCATGGTGGCCACAATTATACAATATTGACTCTAACTTTGATGTTTCCTATCAAACATTGAGCGTAGGAAAAACAGTTCCAGACTTTCATCTCCAGGATGGATTGCTATTCCATCTCAACCATCTATGTGTTCCTGCAAATGAGCATGCAAAGATGATTTGGTAAGCTCATTACAGTCAGGTAGTAGGAAATTTTGGTGTAGAAAAAATAGTGGCAGTACTACAAAAGGATTTTTATTGTGTGAATCTTTAACAATATGACCACAAGTATCCTGCACTACCTGCGCCATTGTCAATCCCTCCATCAAGAAATAGGGGATATACACCCCTTTTCCTACTCCAAATATACCTTGGGAGTACATCTCCATTGATTACATGTCTGGTCTACCTTCAACCAAGCATGGGAATGATTGTGTCTTCATGGTTGTTGATCGATTCTCTAAGATGACAGTTTTGGCACCCTGCAAGAAGAGAATCATAGCCAAGGCCATCACCAATCTCTTCTTTGAACATGTTGGGGTTCATTTTGGGCTGCCACAAACCATTGTCTCATATCGAGATGGTAGGTTCCTGAGCTCTTTTAGGTCTAGCCTATGGTCAATGATGGACACCAAGCTGACCAAATCAACTACCTTCCACCAGCAGACTGATGCAAAAATAGAGGTAGTCAACATAATGATTGTCCATATCTTGAGCATGTACAATTCCAAACATCCTTGCACACGGGATGAAATCCTTCCTTATTTTCAACATAGCTACAACAGAGCCCTCCATAGCTCTATTGGCCATAGTCCTTTTCAGGTGTGCTTGGGGTGCCAACCATTGGCCCCCATTGACGTAGCTCTACCCATTGTAACTACACAGGAAGAGTCCTCCCATGCTCATACCGAGGTTGATCGAGAAACCAAATTTGTTGAGCAAGTCCAACACATCCAACAAAAAGTTCATGATATTTTGCAGAAAGCCAATGCCAACTACAAGTAGTGCCATGATCAACTTCGGGTACAACACAGGTTTCAAGTGGGAGATAAGGTATGGTTTCATTTGAAGAAAGAGCGTCTCATAGGACACCTTCAAACGTTATGCCCACTCTAATACAAGCCTTACACCGTCACCAAGGTTGTGGCTAAGAATGATTTTGAATTAAGTATTCCTCCTTTCCTTGGCTTGCACCTAGTATTTAATGTGGAACTGCTTCGACCATATTTTCCACCTCTCCTGGACACTTCAGACGTGACCGAGCACTTGTCCCCTACATAAATCAATCATGAATGCATTGAACAGGATATAGTTGATCGAATCATGAACACCAAGATGAAAGGCACATGCCAGCAGAACATCCAACTCTATCAAGTTGTCAAATCATGTCAGTTTCTTCATCAAGGAAAGTGGCTCACCAAGAGTCAGATTCAACAGAATTTTCCCCACCTAATGGAGGGACTTGACGCAATGGATACCATTTCTTCCTAAGGGGAAAGGACTGATCCATATGGACATCGGTGGCCGCCCCCTTATTCCATTGGCTCAACTTACAATTTCCATCTTGGCATCTTTTCTACAGTTTTTTGGGTCCCAAACGTCCATGGTCGTTTTGAGGCCCTAAAGGAAAAAATTTTACTTGGAAGTGCCCAATAGATCCCTACTGAGATTATTGGGCCATTCTGAATGTGTACTCCTCGTCTAGACCTTTACGACAGGGTACCAAGTACCCCAGATGAAGATCGTATGAATAATTTGCACCCTCGAAAAGTTGATGTATCAACTACCCCATCGCTGCCCACAAACCTTTTGGCATTTCATATTCCGGGGTTAGGGTTTTGGATGTTTAGGGTTTTTCTCATTTATTCTTATGTTAAAAATTCCTTTGGAGCCTCATTGTAATTAGCTTCTTGCAAATGAGAGTAGTCGACACATCTCTCTTTAGAGATAAGTTTCCACCATTATAGCTAGCTTGTGTGCTTTGCATTTTACAGTCTTTTGTATTCCAAACAGTCATTAATAGAATTTGAATTTTACTGTATTACTATGTTCCTTGCAATATCTCTTTGTATCTCCTTGTTATATCTCTGTTATATTTCTTCCTTCATGTTGTTCTCAAAATAATCTGGATCATATGGATTTTTTTAAGTCAAGGAAATGGATGAAACTTTCGATGGTGTTCTTAACTCTTTCCAATCCAAGGTAATGCAAATAATGAGAATTCAACGATGCAATCTTTTCACTTTCAATGAATTCTAACTAAGGAAGGGAAGAGTGGCTTTCCTTTGCAAGTTTTACAATGACATAATCAACCTTACAATCTCACATCAATCATGCAAGACAAGCCAAGAAACTAATAAGATCCTTCAACCAAACACAATGATGCACTTTTGTTTCCAAATGATCAAAAGCTTCATGCAAGCAAATTTTGTTTTTTGTTTTTTCGATTAAAATGAAAAACGTTTCTTAGACTAGACAAGAAAAACAACCTATAAACTAAAAAACCGACAATCAACAAGAAAGGGTTTTAGGATATTGGTAGTGGTTCCCCCAAGCACACTCATATGTCTCTACCAGAATCAAAACCGAAAACTCACAAGGAATAATGATCTAGCAATGTAAAACCTAATTGCAAAAGGAAACACAACCAAATGCAACTGGACAAGAAACACTACCAAATGTGCTTACATATGTTGGGTACAAATCCCAAATCAACATGTCACTAAACAATAAGGAAATGTAATCAAGCAACCCAATCAAGCCAATCACACACACCTCAAATCCTAATGTAATACCAAAGGTGTCAAAAAAGGCTCAAATAGAGAGAGGATCCAAAGAAATAGATCAATTACAGACTCCTCATATTAGATGCATCCATATTTAATCAAGAGAGATATGGAAAATTTACAAGTTTTAGTCATACAAGGGAATTTGTGAGTCATTGAGCATGCAACAAGTGACTCTTATGAAGGAATTCGTTATTCAATAGTCACGCAATAGCGACCAGTCCCTTTGGTGTCAACAGGTAAAGAGAGACTCTATGTATTTTTTTGGAAAAATAAAAAGATATAACTCATATATTCCTATTTTGAGGGATGTCTCTGGGGGAGTGCTAAGGAAGACATTTATTGACTCAGAGACATAAAATAGAGGTAAATAGGCAAGGGAATTCAAACTAGAGAAGAATCAAAGATTCTTCCCCATTGGAGTCGCTAGTCTGTTGAGAAGAAATCTTACCAATGGGATAGCAAGGTATCCCTAGGATCTTCCTATTGATCCTAGATAGATAGTGGGTATAGACTCTTATGGTTTTACTAGACACAAGAAAATAGATTCATGATTATACTAATAAATGATAGAATACAATACCTTGATCCTGAAGGTCGTCCTCGTATGTCCTAGTTGCTACAGTCTTGAAGTTCCAGCTCCAGACCCTACAACCTGCTTCCTGTACACAAGTGACAAAACAACACCATTCTACTTCTCTTCCTAGTGTTAGAATCCTAGATCTAGCTTGTATCTATCCCAATCAATAAGAAAATAAATTAGATTTGAACACTTGCAACTGAAATAGAAATATTTAGAGGGGAAAACCAATGATCTATTAATCAATGTGCAAGAAATACATCAATGTAAATTACCTCAAGGTGTAGATGCATTCCTCCTTGCTCCTCCTCAACTTTCAACCAAGCTAGGAAACTTGATTACAACTGATCTGGAATGGAAGAGAACCTCTAAATTTTGGAAACATAACTCTGTGAATTATTCTTCGTCCTCATTCTCAAGATGGGCTTTCCCTGTATAGATTCTTGAAAGAGGCTTGGAAGAGCTTCTATATCTTCTAGAAACCAATAGAAACTTGAATTCTATGAATTGCAAGGTTCATTCCATGAAGAACCATCTCATCCATCCCTTACCTCCTCGAAAAACTTCGAATATAAAAGGTTACATGGGAAGTCACTCTTTGCATATTGTCAACCAGTGATTGGTCGTGGGTTGTCATATGTATGACTAGTGACTAGTCTCCCTTTGATGGATAACTAACCAGTGAGCACCTTCAAAACTTCATTGAATCCTTAGCAATTTGGTGATAAGAATGATTATATTTTAATTTTAAATATATATTTTATTTTTATTTTTAATTATTATCAAATTTGCTTGGTTTAAACTACACTTATTTTAAGTGCTTTTCATCTTCAACCTTCTTAGTGTCACAAAGGTGACACACTCTTTCATCCCATGGCGTTTTAGGAATTGACCAACACCCAATTTCACTATGGAGCTCGTGAGAATTTGTTCTTATCTTAGTAATTCTTGTTTTTTTCTTTACACTTGGCAAAACAAATAGATAATTTTGATCTTCTAGATTAGGGTTGATTACATCTTTATAATACCTTAATTTTTTTTTTCCTCTAACTCTTTATCACACCACATTTTTTCCTTAAATTTTGATTTGACGTTTTTTTTAATAGTATCTTTATTC
>ML785611.1:294392-307714 GCA_009831015.1 Picea engelmannii | reverse complement strand
TTTAGAGTTAGGGTTAAAGGTTTATGATCAGAGTCAAGCTCATGGTCATTTAAAAGGTCAAAAGTTGTTATTTGGTTGGAAACGGGGATATCAAATATCACATAATCTACAACACTACTACCTAGCCCATGAATACAGGTCATTTGATTGGAGTTTGGCCACTTCATTACTCCATTGCAAATTATTAGGTCTTGAGAGCTACAGAGCTTGACCAACTCAGTACCAAACAAATTCTCAATTAGGTCTTCAGAGCTTCTTCTGTAGCTATTAGATAAAACAAGGTCCTCATCTAGCCATAAGAGATTATGGTTGGAGTTATCACTTGAGTAGCTTGTTTAGTTGCAGTCCTAGCATTAATGTCTCCTAGCAGGAGGATATTACCTTATTTTTCAAATTATAAATATCTTGTTCTAAATTATTATAGGGACAATTTTTATCTAGAATATTTTTCTTATAAAAAGTAGAATTAATAGGTGAAAAATAACAAATTTCTGTATACATGTTCTTAGCATTGGTATCTAAAATTTCTATCCAAATGTATTGATTAAGAGGGTCAATCTTATGAAGTTGAATTTGAGGAGAAATTTTTTTTCTAATATAACAAGCTATGCCTCCTATCCCTTTACGGTGGGATTTTTTGTTCCATGCTGACCACAGGACAAAGCCTTCCATGTTAGGGACCTTAGACTCCTCATGCTCCCAAGTTTTAGCTAGACAGATAATATCAATACCACTCGAGATCCAACTTATCATAGGACCTTTGCGCCATGGAAAGCCACGCAAATTCCAAAAAAGGATCCCAAGTGTCCCAAATTCCTATTTATTATTATCCTTCTGGTCTCTGTCCCTAACAATAGCTTTTTGATTTCTAATTATTGCCCATTTTCCTTCTTTCCTGGCTTCTTTTACCTTTTGAACTTCCTTCCTTAATTCAGCTTGGTCTTCAGGAATGAGGTCTTCATTTATAAATATTACCGACCCTTTTAAGCTCGGAGATTTACTAAGTATGCTATATTTATGGTCATTACAACTTACTTTGACACGGATCAGCCTATCTTTGTGATCAATTATTTTTCCTAGCCTCTTTGCTTCTATGAGGTAAGTTGTATCAATTTGTGATTTATTTTTTAATTCTTCTTTTACCGTTGCTAGCGTATCCTCCTCTTGTTGTTCTTTTATACCAAAAATTATGAGGTTCAAGGCTCTTTTGTTACGTTCATGGTCCAATTCGATTAGCTTATTCATTTCCTCTTTGATGGGTTTGATATCCAATTTGTTTTCCATATTACTGAGGGTCAAATTGTTGGTTAGTTTTTCTTCTAGCTCTTTAATCCTATCTCTCAAGTTGTGATTTTCTTCAACCCCTACTTCTTGGGTTGATTGTTTATGTTTTTCCATTTCTTGAATTCTATCATTCATTGTCTGCAATTCACTCTTGAACCCTAAGAATCTATCCTCTATTTGAGTTTGAATGGCATCTTTAATTTTTTTATCAATCATTGCCTCTAGCTCTATTTTGAGTTTTACGTCTCTTTCTTCACTCCTTTTTTCTAATGTTTCTAACTCTATTTGCATTTTGGCATCTCTCTCTTCTCTTTTTTTTTTCTACTGATTCCATATAATCGTAAAGGATCTCTAGGGTGATTTTGGCGGGCCTCCCCTTGTTAGGGTGAGTTTTTGGAATAGGTGGTGGAGTGCTCATATTGAAAAGAAAGAGAAAAAAATATGTAACAATTATTATTATGGATTGACTAAAGGTATTTTATTGCATGGAAAAGTGTTCGTTGTAGAAACTACGTTTCCAAATTGAGCAGTGAGCAAAGCTAGAAGGAATCGAGAGTGGCAAACAATATTTTCTCTCCTCCTTGTTTGAATTACCATATCATTCAAGAATGGAAAAACATCAAAAACTGTTTCAGGACAGTGTTCTACCAGGAATATTAAGAAGTCCACAACTTTTCTACTATAATGGAGTTGAATATATTTACACCATACTCTTTCAGAGATGTGTGAAAGAAAGCAGTACCACATAAAATTATATAAAACTGCTTTAACCTTGTTGTATTCTCCAGAAATACAACTCTTCATTATGTAATATGTTGCAGAACATTGCTTCCAAGAGATATATGGATTAACCTTGGAATAGTGGTTTAACATGGTTACCTTAAATGATATTTTGTTGTAATGTCGAAATCATCGACGATGGATAAGAAGTTCATAAATAATTTGATTGAGAATAGCAAGAGAGGCCATCAAATTACCTGTCTATCTGCTGGAGGAGAAAAATAGGTGGCCACTGAGAATAAACATGAAAAAGCCAGAAGTAAACCTTGAGCAGATCAAACCATGTATCTTTAATTCACTTCTCTACTAGCAACCCAGAAAATATTTAATTGGCTCAAAAATTCAAATCCTAGGCCCTATATCTTTAACTCACCTGATATGCTCAAAAATTGCCAAGAAATGAAAGACAACCCAAACCCTCTATCTTGATTTCATATGAAGGAAAATATTTTATTTTTTTTCTTTCCAGTTGAATTAATTCATAGAGGTTGCTTCCAGAGCAATTGACATACTGACGGACGTACATTCCCTCGTTGAAGTCCACTCGTGCCATGTTCTTTTCCGGATGGTGGCAGTGGCTACATGTTTAGGACTCATGGAGATGGGAAACACATTCTGGGAAACAACTAACCTTCCCTTTTTCTGAGTATCCAAAGAGGATACATGGCACATGGCAAACATGTCACTTTTCTGAGCCTAGCTCATTTTTTAATAAAAATGGTGTTTCCTTAATTTTCAAGTTTTATGAATCTTGTCCAATCTCATTGAGAGTCCCTATTTTATTAAATTCACAAAAATATTATTAGAGCATTTATACTATATTTCTTAGTAAGATAAACTTACAAGGACTAGCCACACTCTAGCTTATCTACCTTGTTTCTTAGTGTCTCCCATTTGCAACCTCAACGTGTATTCATGAAGTTGTGGAGATTTCGAAATTGACAGGAAGAAAGGAAGTCTAATCATCTTATGCTATTTTTTTTTGAGATCTCCATTATAGTGGGCCTAATGGTTAAGAACATGTGTTTCCTCTTAAGAGGTCATAGGTTCAAATCCAGAGGGGGAGAGTTGGCTTTAGTTCATGATTATTATAATTTCCTAATCATATTCGTGAAAGAAATATTCGTAAAATTTAGTGACTTGTATTCTATAAGTTAAAATTTAGAGGAGTAGGGTATGTATATATTTTTAGATTTTATCAGTCACTTAAATTACTAAACTGAGGGATCTCTTATCTCACAAATATCTCACAAATCTCACAAATAAGGAGGTCTCATATACCAATTTAATATTTAACTTGACAACCAAGAAGATATCATAATACCTTAAAAATATGTTTTTATCATTATTGTATTATAACCATGTTAATGTTTGATTGCCAGTCTAACTGGTACCTGCATTTAATTAAATTGAAGATGACATTATGATGTTAATTGATCCAGTATACCAGAATGATGAGAAATGAACAAATGATATGTCAATGAGAGCACAATTTTCAAAACTTAAAATTTCTGGACTTAGAAAAAAATGTAAGCAATCATCCCATGTCAATCAAAGACAACATATTTCTATTTGTTTTTCATGTTGATCGAATATCTCATTGTCAGCAATTGCAGTCAAGTCAAGTCAATTCAATTCAATTTCAGCTACAATAAGTTGTCAATAATCAACATATGGAATAAATAATAGCTTGGATCTACACCATTTCCTATCAGCTACATGCTGGGAATTGAACATAAGAAAGATTTATGAATGCAATAGAGAGAGGCGATCAAAATTGATCTCCTCTTAGCTGTCACTGCCATTGAAGAGGGTATCTCACCATCAGGAGTTATACACAAAATGTTCCCATTGACGAGCATAGTCTAGCTATGTAGATCACCATCGTTTGCTTTTAAATGATATCCCGGTCAAGAATTTCTATATGTGGAAGTTCCTGAACTTGTAGAGACTTGTTTAGAGATACCCGTGTAGTTGTTTAAGTTGATGAAAAGAAAAATGACTCCCTTCTAAAATAACAATATTTTTAAAAGTTTCATAAATAGATAAAGTCTAAAAATGACTCTCTTCTAAAATACCAATATTTTTAAAAATTTCATATATAGATAAAGTCTGAAAATAAATGTGTAAAACCTTGTTTAACTGTTGTAAGAAATAGTACATAACCATGATTTGATTCACCATATATACTTTTTAAATTTCAATGATGCTTCATACCTACAACACTCTCGGTGCACTGTGCACAAGCACGTAGACATTATGTTCCCATTAAATAACAAATGAACTCAAGATGTTGTTCTTGGTTTTAAAAACTCATACACACAAACTCACGATGTTATCCCTGGTTTTAAAAATTCATGTGTCCCATTGCAGATGTCCATCCATCCATGGAAAATAATGATCATCCAGAACTTCATATAAATTTGCAAAATCATGCATCACATAAAAAAAAATTGATGTGAGTCACCTCATTTTGTGAGCCACACTTACTTTGATAAACAAAATGTTCACATATATCTTATTTTTCTGATTTTGTGAGAGTTCATAAATAATGTATATATAACATGGTTCCATTTCAATAATTTATTTTTTTAAAAATACCACGGGAGAACCAAACGTATGAAGATTTAATATTCAAATATAACACACACTCTATTCATTTATTTTGTAGACATGAAGGCACAAACTCGTTGTTCAGTGGAATGATTTTATCTCAAGTTATAGCTCTTATAACGGGACTATCTGCTTCTCACATAGTTTTGACGAGCCTATTTCTTATTCTTGGGATAACATGAACGCAACCGTGTTATTTCTCAAGTGTAGACATGAACGAGACCGGGTTATTTCTAAGTGTACAAGATGCAGGACCCTGCTCTATTTTATTTTCATTGGCAGGTACTAGCTGCATAGAAGCGTTATCTTGTTATATTTGACTCTGTTGATTCTTTTTCATTGATTGTTGTCCATATCATGGTGTGGGATACTCATTAAGTTAAAAAAATGGATAATTTTTTAATGAAGTTCTCATATATATATATATATATATATATATATATATATTACCTACTTCACTTTAATTACATAATTGTAGATATTCATTTTTAAAGATTTAATTATAAGTATTTATTTTGTTGGGAAGATTTAAAAATTTAATAAATAAAAATGATCAAAATTACATTAATTATTGTTAAAATTTAATAAAAATTCAATAAATTGAGATTTGTTTTAAACTTAATTTAAATTTTGATAAGAATTAGGAATTATGTAACTATAAAGTTATATTATTTTTTAATTCAAGATTCACTGTCTATCAAGCATAACGTGTTTAGAAGGATTAAATCCCTCAAGTTGTAAACTTTTAACCTTTCTTCAAGTTTTGCACTCTAAAAAAGGTTTCACTTCAATAAATCCGTAATTAAGATGGATCTATGCATTAAAAATATTAATCTTATAAATATATTAATATATTTTTTAATATATTAATATGATAATGATGATGATTAAGGTCTATTGAGATCTAATTGGTGTATGTGGCCTTAAGAGGGTAAGGGATTACTTCAATTATTTAGAATTTTGTTTCTATGCTCGAAAAGCATTAAGACAAGTTTTCCAAGATCACGATAGTTTTGTTGAGTTAAAAGGTTAGGAAGATTGGTACTCTCGGAAATATTTTGAAATTGAGATCTAATGTGGGTATAGGTTGGACAATCTAAGAGAAAGTGTTTTTCGTCTTCAACTTTCTTAGTGTCACAAAGCTGACACACACTTTCATCCCATGACGTTTTAGGAATTGACCAACACCCAGTTTCACTATGGAGGTCGTGAGAATTCGTTTTTATCTTAGCAATGTTTTTTTTTTCCTTTACACTTGTCAAAACAGAGAAATAATTTTGATCTTTTAGATTAGGGTTGATTACATCCTTATAATACCTTAATTTTATTTTTTCCTCTAACTCTTTATCACACCACATTTTCTCCTTAAATTTTTATTTGATGATATTTTTAATAGTATCCTTATTATGCAAAATGGTGTCTTCCATGATTCCCAATAGCTTAGCCAAGACGGGGCATCTTTATGCCATCCTCTCTTGAGTCGATGGTGGTTACGACTAGATTTTGAAGCAATTTTAAGAAACCTCTTGTCTTCCATGTTATTTAACTTGTTCTTGTACATTAGGTATCTAGTCATAGTCTTGCTCTCAATGGAGGAAAGGCTTGCCTCTAAGAGGAGGATGGGATAGGGTGTATTTTCTTTAATTTTGAGATTATAGGTTATAAAATTCTTTTGTATTTGCTCTATCTTTCTCTAGGA
This sequence comes from Picea engelmannii, assembly GCA_009831015.1. Lineage (NCBI taxonomy): Eukaryota > Viridiplantae > Streptophyta > Pinopsida > Pinales > Pinaceae > Picea > Picea engelmannii. Next base: position 301,338 of record ML785611.1, on the reverse strand, counting down.
TTTGCAAGAGATATTACATCCCCAAAATTCATATCCATAAAGAATAAAAGTGGTAACAAGGGTCTCAAAGAGGAGTTTCTTCTTATCCCATATCTAAAGATCAGCTGATTTACAATTGTTTTCAAGCCCATAATAATTTTTCCATCCCTCAATAATCATTTTCTCGATGCTATAATTCTAGTTGAGCTTGCGGTGAATGATTCCAATATATTTGTATGAAGTGACTTCCTCCAAGTTGTTGTTGTCATATATGAAGGAATCATAAGTGATATTATTGGATGTAATGATCATGACCTTAGTCTTGTCAATATTAACAGTCATACCCATATTGGAGAAAAAATCATTGAGGACTCTTAGTTGGTTTTCAAGATCGTGGGAACTCCTCGCCATAAGAACGATATCATCATCATAAAGAAGAATATTGATGACTATACCAGTAAGAGTAGGGGCGACACAACCTGCTTCTTTTAGAAAATCTTCTAACTTTTCAATGTATATGCCAAAAAGGGTAGGGGACAAGGGACAACCTTCGTTGACTCCAATATTGCAGTTAATCTCTTTCGAACTACCCTCAGTGTTCTTAAACTTGGCAATAATGTTCGCATATAGCCTTATTGCAACATCCCTCAAATCGAAAGGCATTTTATCTCTTCCAACCTATTCCAAATGTTTTTCCTGGGAACTGTGTCAAAAGATTTTCTAAAGTCAACAAAACAACAAAAAAAATTGGTTTTAGTATTTTAGAACTCCTCTGCAATGATCCTAAATGTAACAAGATGGTCCACAATTGATTGATATCTCCTAAACCCAGCCTAGCCTTTATCTCTTTTACTGTGTTTTTCTAGCCAAAGGATATTCTTATTTTCAAAAATAACTCCATAAAGGTTGGCTAAAATCGGGCTAATCATAATGGTCCTATAATTAGAGGGAATGTTTCTATCCCCATTTTTAAAAATAGGAACAATGAGACTTTGTGCCTAGGGTTTAGGGAAGCCCTGATTGACTGCTAAATTGATCCAAAAAGGATCCAGAGAAAGCTAAGAACAACTCAGAACTCACAGAGGCAACTCAAGATGCTCAGAATGGCTTCAACAGATAGAGAAAGGGAAAAAATTCAAAGTTCCCAAAACTCAGTTAAAATTTCATGATCACAAAGAATGCTTCGTAATATTTCTAATGGCTCGTCAAACAAAGTTACGGATCAAAATATATTCGCGGTTAAAGTTTTGGTCAACCTAGCCCAGTCAGCAAGGGTGAGTCAACATTCGTACTGTGAACGTCAGCATCAGTACGGATGACATCATCATCTGTACAACTTACGTGGCAAGCGCAGAGGGAGACATGTGTCATGATGATGTCAGCATGATGATGTGGCAGCACCAGAGGCTACCACGTGTCATTCATTTTTGGACTTTTCAGGCCGACATGTAGACCAATAAAAACGTTCCATGTGGTAGTCCATATAGGACACATGGCATCTGTACTATATGTGGCAGGTTGACATGGCATCCGTATAACACATGGCAGGATGACTGTGTGAAGAGGTGATGTGGGCCAATGTTTGGCTGCCACGTGGCCCAGTCATGGGCTACCATGTGGTAGTGGGAAAATTCCCAATGACGCCCAGTAACCGAAAATTTAAAAACATATATATATTAAATATACCACCAAATCTAGCGGCGATTCTACCATATTGGCAACATATTCCATCAGTCCACTATATATAGCCACCCGCCAACTGTATAAAAATACACCAAAAGGAAAGGGGAGGCTCGTGGGTTTGACCTCGGGACCTCCGCCTAAACCTTCGCCAACCAACGACTTAAAATAGCCTCTGCTAACCGATGTGCCAAGAGCCCCATTAATTCATAACCGACCACTTTTTATTATATAAAGGGGGTTTCCACTAGAGTATGGGGGAGAACCAAGGGCACCGTTGTATGGAAGAGACACTAATTTCAAGACAGGGCATGAATTTCGAGACATAGCCCAGTGATTAATTGCAGGTATAGGCACGGAAACTGAGGTGAGATTTTTCTTGGGTCCGAAAGTGTCAGACTCGTATCGGGGCGTGGAGACAGTCATTTTGAGGTAATTCAATGCCATAGACGCAATGGTGATGTTTGTTTTCTGATCTGAGAAAAAAATCTATATATTAACTACATAATGAGGTATACTTATGTATTTTGCCCAATTCTTTAGTGGAGTTAATAAAAAGGCCTACCCATTTGAGAGAAGGACCGAGAGACGTAGTCCACTAGGGAAGAACTCTGTTATCAAGTTTTTGCGTTCATATTGCATGATTATGTCTCTTTCCTTTTGATCTTTTCCTTCTTTATGGTGTACTTTAGTTTATGCTCATTTAATACAATTATTTAATAAGTCACTGGACGAAAATATCCTAGACCATGTTGGTATCAGAGACATCAGATTTGACTTGAATTGTTGAGTATGATTGCTTACTAGGGCCAAGCATAAGCAGGGTCAAGGAACTCTTAATACTTTCAATCTCGAAGTTGGTCATGCATCTCGAAGGAATAAAATGACAGAAGATGACAAGCGTGATGAACAGGAGAAAAAAATTCACATGGTCTTTTATCACATGTCAGAAATGGTTGAACGAATGTATGGAGATTACGAGAAGAGGATGAAGAATAAAGAGAAGAAAAATGAAGCACATGCATATGATGATGCTTCGGTAAACCAAGGCGTTGGAGGAGATCCTCCTGAGCCTCCATATTCACCTTCCAGTTCTAGTTCTTCTTCCTCTGAGCATTCTCATCATTCTAGCCATACATCCTCTTTTAAGAAACCATTATTAAAGATTGATGTAAAATTTGCTTTACCTATGTTTAATGGAGATGTTAATCCTGAAAAGATAGATAATTGGATCCGACAGGTTGAAGTATATTGTCGTGTTCATCATACTGATGGAGAGGAATTTAAAGTGCAAGTGGCTTCTCTTCGGTTGGAAGGCACCACTCTCGTATGGTGGGAGAGAAAGATTTGGGACATAAGTAAGTGTAGTAATATTCTTTCCTCATGGTCAGAATTTAAATCAAAGATAAGGAAGCAATTTTGTCGATTAGGGTATTTACATAAAGCAATGATGGAATGGAAAACCTTAAAACAAAGTAAAGGTCAAATTGCACAAAGTTTCATAGAATAATTTAGGAAGAAATCTCTTGCATTGAACATTCTTTTGGATTCTTATGAAACTCTAATGAAGTATATTGGCACACTTCACAGTTATATTCGTCATAATTTACTATTTTTTAACCCCACCAGTCTTGACGAAGTTTGTGTGCAAGCCACTCACCTTGAGAAAAGGGGGAAACATGTTCAAGAAGATCCCACAAAGAAACCTTCCAATCTCTCACATAAACCTTTCAATAAGTTTAAAAGGAAGGAAAATAAGACCGCCACAGTGACGAGAGAAGGAGGAAAACCATCTTACACTCATTGCAAGAAGAGTGTTCACGATGAAGAACGTTGTTGGAAACTGCATCCAAAAAAGAAACCGAAACAGTTCGGTGGAAAGGGGAAAAAAAAGATTGTTGCTATAATGCAACAAAATATTGGTTCTGATTCAGGATATGAAGGAAAGATCATAGTGGTTGGAGTACAAGTTAAAGATTCCATTCATGCTATTTCAAGTTCCAATAATGAATCTCATGATGATGAATGAAAGAGGAATGAGTTATTTCATATAAGAGTTGTATCTAAACATACTAAAATAGATACATTATTTGATATGGGTTCCCAAGTAAACTTAATATCTGAAGCACTTGTCAAGAAGATGGGTCTTGTAATGAAACCACATCCAAAGCCTTATTTTCTTGGTTGGGTATGTGATAAAGAAAAACTTAAAGTCACCAAACAATGTAGGGTTAGATTTTCTATTGCTTCAAAGTTGATTGATGAAGTGGATTTGGATGTTGTATCGCTGGATATATGTGGCATAGTGTTGGGAAGTCCTTATCTTTATGATAGAAAAGCATTCTTCTTTCATCATGAGAAAAAATACCACCTTACTAAAGGTGGAGTGGAATATATTGTTAGAGCTCACAGCATGAGTAAATACAACACTTGTTAGTGTAGAGAAAATGAAAAGACTTATAAACACTAATAAGATATATGTATTCATGGTCGTAACAGAGAAAGATGTTGGGACATCCGATGCTTTCCAAGGATGTGATCCATCTCGTAAAAATTAATTAATTGATATTGTTTCTAAGTATGAGGATATTTTTTAGCAACCAGATGGGTTACCTCCTAAGAGGGAAATCCAACGTGAGATACATATTCAATAGGATTCTCCTATTCCTAATGTGGGCATGTACAGGATGTCATTTGTGGAGATGACAGAGATCAAGAATCAGGTACAGGGTTTATTGGATCAAGGGGTCATTAGGCCCAGTTCATCTCCTTGTGGTTCTCCGATCGTGATGGTGCCAAAGAAAGATGGCACATGGAAAATCGGTGTCGATTATTGGGCCTTAAATAAAATCACAGTGAAAAATCGATACCCTCTTCCTCGTATAGATGATTTACTTGATCAGTTGAAGAATGTTTTTTATTTCACTAAGTTGGATTTGCGCAGTGTGTATCATCAAATTAGGGTCTCAAAACAGGATGCATGGAAGACTGCCTTTAAAATCAAACATGGATTGTTTGAGTGGTTAGTTATGTCATTTGGGATTTGTAATGCTCCGACAACTTTCATGCGTGTGATGAATGATGTATTTAGGCCTTTCCTAGATGAATTTGTGATTGTGTATTTGGACGACATTCTTGGTTTTAGCGGGACTTGGGATGACCATGTGAGACATGTAAAGAAAGTATTGGATACTTTGCAAAGGGAAAAGTTGTATGTAAAAATGTCTAAATGCAAATTTGGCAAGACTGCACTTGTATACCTGGGTCATATTGTAGGAGGAGAACAATTGAAAATTGATCCTTCCAAAATTGATGTAATTTTAAATTGGCCTGAGCCAAAAAGCGTAACCGAGGTCCGAAGCTTCTTAGGTGTAATCCAGTACTGGAGGAGGTTAATTTCAAACTTATCCTTTATCGCAGCTCCTTTACATGCCTTAACCAGTGTGAAGAACACTTTTCAGTGGGAAGGAAAGCAACAAAAATATTTCGACACTTTGAAGGAGAAGATCAGTACTGCACCAATATTAGCACTATCGAATCTTCAACAGCCTTTTGAGATCGATATAGATGCCAACAGATACGTCATGGGTGCAATATTGATTCAATATCATAAGCCTATATGTTACCACTATGAAACTTTTAACCAAGTTGTTGTTAACTATCCTACATATCATAAAGAGTTGTATCCATTAGTCCAGAGCATAAATAAATGGAAGCACTACTTGTTAGGGAAGGAAACAATCATACATACATATCACCAACCCTTACAGTATCTCCAAGAAAAAACCAAACTGCAACAATCTCGACACTACAGATGGATGGGTTTTCTACAACAATTTCATTTGGTAATCAAGTACAAGAAGGGTACAATTAATAAGGTAGCTGATATTCTTTCTAGACCTCCTATTGTTGCTTATATTATTTTGAAGAATACTTCTTTATCTCATGATAGCTATGTAGAACAATATGCCATCGATGAAGATTTTAAAGAAGTATATGAGAAGCTAACCCATGGTGCACAAGTATAGAACTATTGTCTGTAGGGAAAATTACTCTACCATCTTGGAAAGCTATGTATTCCTACAAGTGAACGAGTCCATGTAATATTAGAAGCTCACACTTCTCTTGTGTTTGGGCATTTTGGAGTAGGAAAAACTATGTCTCATTTGCATAGGTTTTTTTATTAGCCTCAAATGAAAACAATTGTAACTAAATATGTAAAGGGGTGTGTGATGTGTTCTACTTGTAAGCCCACTAATAGAAAACTGGGGCTATACTCACCACTTCATGTTCCATCCCATCCATGGGAAAGTATTTCCATGGATTTTGTAGGGGGTTTACCAATGACCAAAGGGGGTCATGATTATTTGTATGTCGTAGTGGATAGGTTCAACAAGATGTGTATCTTGAGGCCATGTAAAAAGCATATCATTGTTGAGTAGACTGTTAATCTCTTCTTTCAGTATGTTTGGGTTCACTTTGGGTTACCCACATCCATTTTCTCGGATCAAGATACTCGATTTCTTGGGGAATTTTGGACTAGCTTGTGAGAATGATGGACAACAAATTGAAGAGGAGCATTGCTTTCCATCCACAAACTGATAGACAGACAAAGGTGGTAAAAAAAAATAGTGGTACTTTTTCTTCGAGGCTATTGCAGCAAGCATCCCAAGTTATGGGATGAACACATACCCTATGTACAACATGCTTACAACCGAGCCTTACATTCATCCACTCAGATTTCACCTTTTGAGACATGTTTTGGGTACCTATTAGGGTCCTATAATCATAGGTAACTCGATTCTTTGACTATTGATTTGGCGTTTCTCTTATGATGACGAAGTCTAGCTCGGTTGATCCCATTTCTCCCCTCCATCCATTTTTCCTGATCCTCCATCACCCTGCTGCATCCTTCATCCACACTGCACCCTCACTCCCTTGTCCTTTTGTCCAGTCGACTACATCCCGCTAGCCACCCATCCATGAATAAATGAACTTAGGATAGTGAACGAATAATGTTAAAGGGTTAGTGGCATTTTCTAATGCTTGTTAACCTAACAAAATTGTTTTGATAGGATAATTTAAAATAAAATAATGGTTAGACTAACTATTAATTAATTAATCAATTAATAAATTAATAATTAAGTTAGTTGTTAATACTTAGGTTAGTGCTTTATAAATCACACATTAAAAACAATAATAAAAACAATATAAAACATATAAAATAAAAAAACATAAAAACAAAACAAAACATATAATAAACATAAAACAATTAAAAAAAAAACAA
>ML785611.1:271168-289465 GCA_009831015.1 Picea engelmannii | reverse complement strand
AAAACCGCTTACCACCTTAGGGGGGTCCGGAATACCACCCTTCCCCCAAAAAAAAACCGCTTTCGCAGCATTTTGACCAGTCTTCTTCAGAAGCCGAGTAAGGGAAAATGAAAATGATGTTTTAAAAACGGAGAGAGGAATTTCTCCATAACAGTTTGAAGAACAAAAACCTCTCTCATTTTTTTCACAGGTGCCATGAGAAGGGAGAATTGAAGCTATCTTTCAGCCTCATTTTTCGGATTTTTGGTTTTCCTGTTACAGTCTCGATCTTGTGGGAGATGTTACGGCGAGATGGGGTCAAACTTGGAGAATCAAAAGGAGTCTTTTGGCTAGAAAATTCCCATCTAAAATAACCTCCTTCATGTTTTTCCCAGGTGTCATCGTTGAAGAGAAACATATGTCTGTTCGGACCCCTTTTTTTGCACAAATTAGGCCCGTCTTTCATGGCGGACAGTTCCAAAGTTTTGGGGATTTCTTGCTATTTTTGGCCGAGGTGGTTGAATTCGGCCTCAAGAACCTGACGAGGGTATTTTTTATATATTTTATGGAATCAAATGTGCAGGGGTGGATCAGTCAAGGGACCATGGTTTAGATTTTGTAAAACAGCTCACAGAGCCTCCTGTATTTTTCATCAATTCAATAATACAGTCGCAGTAGTTACAGGATTCTTGTGTCAAATTCATTGGTGAAGTTTTTCTAATTGTGATTTTTTTTCCTTTGTTTTCATATATGTTTGTATTCTCCATTGTTTCAAAGATATTTAAGATCAGGATTTTCGTAAAAACACCTTGTTCCCAGTTTAAAGCAATGTCAATGTTTTCCACTAAAAGTTAAACGCAGAATTCTTTATTGCTCTGTCTTTAATTCAAACTCTTAACATTTTCCCCCTCCGCCATACTCCAAGATTACGAAGAATCCAGTGATTTTCCTACCTTTCCCTGTAAGGCTGTCTGTAGGATTTGTTTTTTATTAAATCTCGGATTGTGACTCCATTGCCCATGGTTCCTCTTCTTTGCACCTACCCAACTCAGAAACATTTTCTATTCTTCATAGCTAGCCTAATATCCTACTCCAAACAAATCTAAATTTGACAGAGAGATCCCTCTCCGAGTCTCGGAGAGCTAGATCCCTGACTCGAAGTGGTTTTGATGTTGCCTCTGCGACTGCCTTCACAACCTTGGGCAAATTACAGAGTGATAACAGTACCTACCCAAGGTTCCTTTCGACTTAATGTATGAGAGAGATGCCGATGTGAATGAAGAACGAACAGAGGATAGAGCCCACAATTTCATCCATAGTATCCAACAGATACACTGGGAAGTCAGGGAACAATTGGAGAAAATTCAAGCACAGTATAAAGCTCAACATGACAAGCACAGGGTTAATCATCAGTTCCAGGTTGGAGAGCGGGTATGGCTTCACATCAACAAGGAGAGGTTGAAGGATGAAGGCAAGAAACTCATGCCCATTCGTTATGGACCCTTCACTATATTAGAGAAAATTAGTACCAATTCTTTTCGTCTGGATCTTCCACCTTATATGCAGATTTACTCCATTTTGAACATAGAGAACTTGAAACTTTTTTAGCATCCCATGATCATGGATCAAGATGAGGAAGTTTCAATACCTTCAATTGATGAGTTTTCACTTGAGTACTTGGATGAGTTACAGGAAGATATCATCCTGGATAGAAATACGAGGACTTCACGCAGGGGTGATGTTGATTATCTTCGAGTAGGCTTAAAGGGAACACATCCAAGCAAGGAAAAGTGGATTGAGAAGGACAAATTGAGGGCAATTTTCCCTCACTTACCTATTGATTGATGAAATCTTTTGGTGGTTGCAACACACCCACGATGGGGCATAAAAAAATTTATTTTCTTAAAGGGAAGATTCTCCATTCATGGTTTCTAATTTGGAAAGCTGGGGAACCAGTTCGACCTCTTGGTCAAGGATCTCTGATTCTGAAACCAAACTACTCTCTGAGACCCTAATGGTCTCACTCTATAATTAAACGTAGACCCTTTCAACTTTCAGGTGCATGTCTAATGGTACCCGTGACCTTCCCCTTAGCGCCTACGAAATCTTAGAGTTTGGGCACTAGCTCCTTTTCTAGTAAGCCCCTTCCTTGATATGACCTTCGGTGATGGATTTACGTAACCACGCGATTGTAGGCACAACCAAGGGTGGTTTGAAACCAAACTACTTTTCACCCAGCAATTCACCTTGAGCCTCCACGTGTCGTTTCTCCAAAACCATGGTTTGGATTGCGGCCCTCCCTCAACTTTTTAAAGTTCGCGCACCTTTGGTCCCTGCAATGCAACGGGACCATCGATATCATGGACCTTGATGGTGCTTCTGAACTGACGAATCAAATCCATCCTTTCTGAATATATGGATCAGATCTAACCTTTCTAAATCAACGGTTGTGATTTATTTCATGATTCGGGTTTCAGGAGTTTCAACTCTCAACCCTCACTTCCTCCTCAGTAGCTATCTTCCAGAGTGGAAGATCTACTGACACCTGTCACTACAAATGTGTAGCTATGATTTTCCTCCGCGAATCTGGCCTTCAGGAGTTTCAGTTCTCAAATTATCATTTATTCCAGAGATATTTCTCTGAAATGGTAGATTGTTTGCCACGCGTCCTCCTCAATTGACGGTTCTGCTCCTGCTTTGGGACTTTGGCCTCCTCAACCAGATCAACAGTCCTTCATCTCCCTCCTCGATCAATGATCGAGACCTTTTCCAAGTCTTCAAACATTTTCCTCCTCTCTTTTCTTCCAGAGTTCTAGATTTGGCGCTGCGTGGACACCTTCACATCGACAACTCTCATCGCTTCGGATTTTCGGACTTCAGAAATCTCAAATCTCAACTCTCGCTTTTCCCCAATGGATTTTATCCAGAATTGATAATCCACTAGCGTGTGTCCCTCTTGAATCAACGGCTGTGATTCCTTCACGTCTTCGAACTTCATATTTCTCAGTCCTCAACTTTCACTCCCCCTCGATGTATGTGGATTACTGTTGGGTGTCCTCTCGAATCGGATGATTGATAGTTACTTCAGGTATTTACCCGAAATCCACATATGTATGCCACATCCCCCTTAATTTGGTGGCTATGAATTACTTTAGGACTTTACCCGGAGTCCATAGATTTATGCCACATCTCTTTTGGATCAAACAGTCCATATTCACTTCAGGTCTTCGGGCTTCAGCAATCTCAATTCTCAACCGAAACCCTGGTGCGATTCACCCAAAGCTCACAATCTATTAACGTGTGTCCTCTTTAAATCAACCACCCTTGTCTACTTTAGGACTTAGGCCTTTGGAGATCTCAGATCTCAGTTTTCCTCTCTCTTTGTTCCTCCTAGAATGGTTTTACCCAGAGTCTGCAATCTAATGACATGTCTCCTCCCGTATATTGACGACTCTCAGCTGCTTCGACTGTTCAGGCTTCGGTGAGTTTGAACTCTTCTCCTTCATTTTCTCCCGGAGTGCTTCCACCTGGAGTTCACGATCTGTCTCCACGCGCCCTTCTGGATCTATGGTCCAGATTCTCTTTGGCTTTCGGGGCTTCGGGATTTTGTCTTACTCCTCACTTGGAAACCTCCGAAGTAGTTTTCCCCTAAGTCTTTGATCTATCGACACGTATCCCCTACCGGCCGACGGACAGGATCTACTTCGGTTCTTTGGATTTTGGGCGTTTCAATCTTCTACGCACTTGTTTCCTTACGAAGTGAATTTACCTAAAATACACTATTTCCTGACACGTATCCCCTGGCGATCAACGAACATGATTTACTTTAGTTGTTTTTCCTCCTCTTTTTCCACAAACCTCTGAAGTTGTAGATATTACGCCCCTTGTCCTCCTTAACGATGGACAATCCCAAATTACTTCGAGACTTTGGGACCTTGACAAGTCTACTCTCCTGTGCACACAAGGGTTAAGTCTTGTGCACTTAATTCCATATCCAATGGTTACTAGTCCTTCACTCTCAGATCCAACAGATGGGCTCTGTTCCTCTCCTCTACGCTTCCTTTGTCCACTGGACATTGATCTAATGGTCCATGCTCCTCTCCACAACCAATCTGATGGTTGTTGTCTCTCCTCCTCCTGAGATTTCGACTTCCTCTAGCTTAGAGGATTTTCTAAGTATTCAAAGGCCTTGGCCTTTGTTCCTCCTACGAGTATGTCTCTTGGACCTCGTCTGCACCTCTGAAAAGCACTTATCTCTTTTGATCTTGATCTTCTTGAAGATCTTGATTTCCCACACACTCCTTTCATTTCAGGGATCTCGTCAAACTCAGATCGAAGGTCCACAGTGATTGAAGGTCCACGGCGATCGACGATTCACAGTAATTTTGGGGCCCCAATATGTGTGCTCTTTGTCAGAGAGATCAACCTCCGCAATCTAGAAAGTGCTCGCTCGACTCTGGTCTGATCCTATTCATTGATCTTCCATTACCAATGAGATCAACGATGTGGGTTGATTGTGGGCCGTGAACTAGCAGTTCCTCTAAATTCACCTTCACACTCCGCAATGATTCCCAATCGTCGATTAAATCGAATGGCTGGTGTTTAATTCGGTAACTCCAGTGAGTATTTCAGTTGATCTGACGACCAAGATGGCCTCTCCTCCCATTCAACGGCTTGCATCCATCTTTGTTGTTATATTCTTAAGTCATGGGTAGTTCTGGTAACTTGACTATCGTCTACCTCCTAGATCTGACGGTCGGGATGGTTCCCGAGCATCCTCAGATATAAGGTTCAGAGTTAACTTCGGGACTTCAGGGATTTTACCTCCCTTACTACGAGCTCTTTCAGTTTTCCTAACTCACGAAGTCCGAATGACTCCAAGGGTTAACTCCCACACTATTTCCCATATACAACGGTCACAACAGACTCTGGCTTCTTTCGAACAGATTTCGTCCATTCATCTTCCAAATAAGGGAACGTTCCCTTTTGATACTTCAGCCTCGCTACTCTTCCTGATATTTGTTAGCTCTAAAGGGATTAAGAGCTTTGCGCTCTTTCTCTTGAACTTAACACTTGGAATAATCCTTCCACGCACCCCTAACACTTATTCCTCAAATCTATAACTTGAGTGGTTCTTGGTCTCTGCCTGCCTCGCAGAGAGCCTGTGCATACGTGCACTATCTCTCCTGAGGTTTAACAGACTTCCTCCTCCAAGGGACTCTGAATGACTATGAGAGTCGACATGCGTACATGAAATTATGCCCAAGGTCGACGAATTCACAGTTCGTGGATCTAGTTTAAGCCACCACAAGGCGCAAGCATTTACAAATACAAAACATGTCCAATCCATACTTGCTTAAATACACAATTTAAACAGGAATAAAGAGATACAGTATAACCATTAAGAAAACATACACATCCCTGGGTCCTTCACAGTATATCCCATTTCATTACATAATTATAGCTTAATTTCACAGGGTATGAGAATACTTATCTATTACAAGTTGCATCCAACCAACTAACTATGGGTGTGTACCTTTCCACCCAAGCATAGGCTTAGAGGCATTCATTCTTAGCACTCTGGCCACCCCTGTGCCAAGCCATGATATCACCATGGAATTTATGCCATCTCTAAGAGAAACTCTCTATGTCACAGCGACCCTGCGAGATTTATCAGATGCTTCCTCAATATCAAGCTCGCATTCGGGTCCTTCAGGCCATGTTCTCGACACTTCCTTTGGGTTCGAACATCTCCCTTATGAGATTGTGCTCTCGTTCCATGTCTCCTCTCTTGTTGTGTCTTTGTATGTATCTTACCTTCCCTCCTCTGGAAGGTTTTTTGACCTGTGTTGTTCCTTCTGTTAGAAGGAAGCTCACATCTACAGGTCTCTGTGGTACTTCGAGCTTACATCTTACAGCTAGACCATGTTTCCATTCATGGGGGTGCTCGATGATTCAACCAATGGTCCTTTCTTTATTAACTGATTTCTTTCCTCTAGAGATATCATGGCTCATACTTCAAGGCTTCACCCCCCAACAGTCAGTTATGGGCAATTTAACAATAATACATTTACATTTTCCACATGCCTTAGCATGGTAATCCTATTTTATGATTAATTACAAGCTGGGGTAAACATGGGTGTTACAGTGGTCCAAAAATATCTCAGTGGGAAGGAGTGATCCAAAAATAATCTAGAGAAGGCTAAGAACAACTCTGAACTCGTAGAGACAACTCAGGACGCTCATAATGGCTTCAGCAGATAGAGAAAGGGAAAAAATTCAAAGTTCCCAAAACTAGGTGAAAATGGAATGATCGCGAAGAGTGCATCATAAGCTTTCTAATGGCATAAACGGCTCGTCAAACAAACTTACGGATCAAAATATATTCGCGGTCAAAGTTTTGGTCAACCTGGCCCAGTCAGCAGGGGTGAGTCAGTGTCCGTATTGTTGACGTCAACATCAGTACGAATGACATCATCATCCATACAACTTACATGGAAAGTACAGAGGGTGATATGTGTCATGTTGACATCAACATGATGGCGTGGCAGCCCCAGAGGCTGCCACGTGTTAGTCATTTTGGGAATTTTCGGGCCAACATGTTGACCAATGAAAACATGCCACGTGATAGTCCGTACATGATACATGGCATCTCTGCTATACATGGAAGGCTAACGTGGCAGAGAGGTGATGTGGCAGGGTGATTGTGCAAAGAGGTGACGTGGGCCAATGTTTGGCTGCCACATGGAACAGTCATGGGCTGCCACGTGGTAGTGGGAAAATGCCCAATGACCCCAACAACCAAAAATTTAAATATATATATATACCGCCAAATTTGGCGGCGATTGGTGGCATATTCCACCGGTCCGCTACATATAGCCACCCGCCAGCTATATAACAATACACCAAAATAAAAGGGGAGGCACGTGGGTTTGACCTCGGGATCTCCACCTAAACCTTCGCCAACCAACGACTTAAAATAGCTTTCGCTAACCAATGTGCCAAGCGCCCCATTAATTCATAACCACCCACATTTTATTATATAAAGGGGGTTTATGCCAGAGTATGGGGGAGAACCAAGGGCGCGGTCGTATGGAAGAGACACGAATTTTGAGATAGGGCACAAATTTCGAGACAAAGCCCAGTAATTAATTGTAGGTGTAGGCACAAAAACCGAGGCAAGATTTTTCTTGGGTCCGAAAGTGCCAGACTCGGATCGGGGCGTGGAGACAGTCATTTTCAGGGTAATTCAAAGCCACAAATGCAGTGATAATGTTTTTTTTTCTAATCTAAGCAAAGATTATGTAGATTAACTCCAGAATGAGGTACACTTATGTATTTTGCCTAATTTTTTTGTGGAGTTAATAAAAAGGCCTACCCATTTGAGAGTAGGACCTAGAGACATAGTCCACCAGGGATGAACTCCGTTATCAAGTTTTTGCGTTCATATTTCATGTTTATATCTCTTTCCTTTTGAGCTTTTCCTTATTTATGGTGTACTTTAGTTTATGCTCATTTAACACAATTCTTTAATAAGTCACCAGACGAAAATATCATGGATCATAAATTAAAGAGATTGTGTATGTGAGGGATGAGGATAGGCCCTTCGATTTTAAGAATTTAAGTTTGGTATCCTTCAATGTCCTTAGATTTCCCATTTGCAAGTCGCTAATAACCCTGAACTCTATGTCATCCAAAGAAAAAAATCCATCCTCTATAGGGACAATAGGAGTGGTGTCCAAGACATTAGGGAACTCGTTAAGACTTTTAAGGTAGGAATTCCAGTCCCTTAAGGGAATCATATTATTTTCCTTAGTATTGTGGAAAATAATTTTCCTCTGAAACTTATTAGGATCCATCTTAGATAGTTGTGAAAGTTGCTCTTGCGTTTTATTGATATAGTACATTTTTTTCCTTTTAATTAGGGATTTGTACATATTGATCGTATCGAGTTTTAAGGACTCATTAGAAGCATCCCTAATGACTTTTATAGAAATTTTAAACTCTTTATCATACCAAGGTTTGGTCATTCTATTATTCTTTTTACATGACACCTCGAAAGAGAACTTGTTAATAGAAGTTGAAAGGGTAGTTGTAAAATTATGATAGAGGTCCTCAATGTTGTCTTTATAAGTTAGGAGATGTAATTCACTATTTAAATCCTTTAAGAAAAGGTCAACTTTACTTTTGTCAAAGCGCAGTTGTCTTTGATTATCAGAATTCTCTTCAATGACACTCATGTGCATGGCAAAGTTTAGAGTTAGGGTTAAAGGTATATGATTAGAGTTAGGTTCATGGTCATTTAAAAGGTGAAAAGATGTTATTTGGTTGGAAACATGGATATCAGATATCACATAATCTATGACACTACTATCTATCCCATGAATACAAGTCATCTGGTTGGAGTTTGGTCACTTCATTACTCCATTGTAAATTATTAGGTCTTGAGAGTTGCATAGCTTGACCAACTCAATACCAAAAAAGTTCTCAATTAGGTCTTCAGAGCTTCTTTTGTAGCTATTAGATAAAACAAGGTCCTCATTTAGCCATAAAGAATTATGGTTGGAATCATTAGTTAAAAGAGTATCTTGGTTAGTTGCAATCCTAGCATTAAAGTCTCCTAGTAGGAGGATATTACCTTCATTTTTCAAACTATAAATATCTTGTTCTAAATTGTTAGGATATTTAGACACTTAGGAGTTAGTAATATCTACTTGGTTTATTGTGTCGTTAGGTAAAAGTGTGTTTTATAGTGTGTTTCTTTAGTATGCATTAGTATGCATTTGTAGTTAGGAAATATGACGGTCACGATATGTTCCTGACATAGAGTGATCCAACAGTTCATACTCTCCTTGATCTTAACGACCATTGATCCATGGCTTAACACCCGATTGGTCCATGATCTCTATTTAAAGAGAATGGAGGGTCATTTTCCGATGATCAATTTTGAGAAACTCTCTTGTAAAATCTCTTTGTAATCTTTTTCTTTGCATTAATAAACTCCTCCAAGTGGTCACATTGGCTAGGGCCATGGATGTTTCCCCGTACGGGTTTTACCATGAGAAAACATTGGTGTGTTGATCTTTGATCTGGTTATTGAAGGTGTTTGTCCTCTATTGGAATACCTGTGTTGTCGAACATGGTATCAGAGCCTGTTTGAAGACCCGCTCCTGTTGAAGATCGAGATCATGAAGTCGAGTTGTGTCATCTCCACTTTTTGTCATTTTTGTACATTTATGGGTTGAGAGGATTGTTCCATTGCGTTCGGAATGCTCGTTTTAGTTAGGAACATTTTTCATTTCACTCGAAAAGGTTTCTATTTTCCCAAGATACGGCCATTACAGTCAAATCCTGAGGTATAAAGCTTGAACACGCATTTTTAAAAATTTTTGCAAAGTAGTATTTTGGTTTTATTTTGGTTTTGTTTTATTTATTTCTGGGTTGATACTCTTTTAGATCTGTGTATGCTCTTTTCCCTGCGACCTGTGCGATCTCGGAAAATTAGAAACAGATAGGAAAAGGTGCATCTTCCGGGTAAGGTAACTGAGATCTAACCCTTGTTGTCATCGAGAAGCCAAATTGTTTTCTTGTGTGAAAAGAGTTTTTTTTTCGCACACTCTCCAAGGCCATCTTCCACAACAACAACAACACCCCCAATCCTCCTTCTGAACATTACTATATGTTTTTCTAAATCGTTTGGTTAAAATTTGTCTTATTAAGTAAGAGGTCTTGAGTTCAAGTCTCTCTTTTGTTACCTTTTTTGAAAAAGTTCATGCTAAAATTGTAAAGTGTATTTCACTTCAAGTATAAAAGTGAATCACTATAAGTAGCTTTAATATTTTATTTTAGAGTTATTTATTTTGCATGCAAATTTTATGTTATAAAGTAACTTCATTGTAAAAGTGATCCCCACTTCTCTTTATAAAAGTGGGTCTCTTCATAAAGCAACTTACACAATCACGTGGTCATTTGGTTACCGATTATGCCTTTTTTTTAAAAGGGAATAACTCTAACATTGGAATTCCGTTTTCAGTGCCGTTTTTTTTAAAACTGCATAAGTTTCGAGCTATTTCCATCCAGATCAACAATTTTAGTTTTTTAATCCACATTATCTACATATTTAATATGGCTTCTACAAGTATTGTCTTGCTTACCAGCAACAACTACTTCCAATGGAAATATCATATGGAAGATTCATTAAGAAGTAAAGGCTTGTACCAGATTACCTTGGGAAAGGAAAAAGCACCCACTGATATTGATAAGAAAGACAAGTGGAATAATAGGAATGACGAAGCACCTGGACTAATCAAAATTTCCATCTCTCCTGATTTAAGGTACCACCTTCAAGATATTGATGACCCCAAAGAAGCTTGGGACACGATTGAATCTGTGTTTGGTAAACTCAATATTATTCGAGCACAACAGTTAGAAAATAAAATATTGACCTTGAGTCCAAATGATTTTTCTTGCCTTGGAAACTATCTATCTAGGTTTAAAACACTCGGAATTTTATGTGAATAATGTAAGATAAAGATGGAGGAAGAGCATTGCATCTATCTTATTCTTTGTAAGCTAAGTAGTGCATATTTTGTGTTTGTATCTACCTTTTATGCCATGAGAAAGGCTCTAGGGGAAGAAGCTTATAAAAACCTAATCTTGAGTCCTTTTGTGCTTCTTTGATTCGAGAGGAAGATAACATTGTACAATTTGGAGTGATCAACACTACAGGTCCCTCCAACAAAGCCTTAGTTGCCCAGCAGAAAGATAAACCCAAGTATCCCAAGAAGCAACATCCTCACTACAACAACAAACAACATAAGGTTCCCAAACCTACTCAGACAGCTTCAGCTCCTACTGGTGACAAAGGAGAAAAATATAAAAGTATGAATACTAACAGACATTGCAAATTTTGTGATAAAGATGGTCATTATGAGTCCAAATGTTTCAAGAAGATGGCAGTTTTAGAAGCAGCAATGAAGAAGCACAACATCAGTATTGATTCTACTTCTTCTTCTCGCGGACATGCACTTTCTTCTTCTTGTTTCTCCTTCAATTCAAATTCTACTACTACTTCTTCTTCTGATGAGTGGCTTATTGATTCAAGAGCATATCATCATATGGATAAGAATAAAGCCATATTTTCTGCTCTAAAAGAATATAACACCAAGAAAATATTTGTTGGTGATGATAGATCTCTTAGTGTTGTAGGATCTGGAAAAGTTCAAGTAGATAATGGTCATGTCAATGATGTATTATGTGTTCCAAGTCTTCTTGTAACCTTCTATCAGTATATCAAATCACTCATTCAGGTGAAGGTAAAACCGTCGAGTTTTCACCTCACCAAGTTGTAATCAAGGATCTAAAAGATCCTAAGCATGTTTTTGAAACTGGAATTGATGATGATATTACCAGGTTGTATAAGTTTGACAACTTTGGGTCAACATCTTTTTCATCAGTTTTTGTTGCTCATAGAAATGACTTGAGCAAAATTTGGCATAAGCGGTTTGGTCATCTAAACTATCGCTCATTGCAGCAACTACATAATCAACAGATGGTGATTGGTCTTCCTCTTGTTTCATGTAGAGATGGTGTTTGTGTCAGTTGTGTTCTCAGAAAACATCATCGGGACAGTTTTGACAAACGTGCCTCTTGGCACACCTCAGGTCCTTTGTAGCTTGTTCACAGTGATTTGTGTGGTCCACTTTCTTCTCCTTTTTTTGGGTGCAACTATTTCTTAACTTTTATTGATGAATTTTCCAGATGTACTTGGGTTTACTTATTAAAACTCAAGAGTGAAGTTTTTGACAAGTTTTTGGCCTACAAGGCCCTTGTAGAAAAGCAATCTGGACATCATATTCAAAGGCTAAGAACAGATAATGGAGGCGAATATGTGAACAATAATTGTACAAGCTATTGCACTACACATGGAATCCAAATGAAACACATTGTTCCATATACACCACAACAAAATAGTGTTGCTGAGAGAAAGAAATGCACATTAAAAGAAATGGCTAATTGTATGATCCAATCTAAGGGATTAAGTCTAAAGTATTGGGCGGAAGCCATCAACTGTGAAAATTACATAGTAAATCACACTCCCACAAAGGCTCTTAAAAATATAACATCGAAAGAAGCTTGGACTAAAATTAAACCAGATGTAAGTCACTTCTGTGTATTTGGCAGTATAGCATGGGCTCACATTCTTGATGAGAAAAGGAAAGCGTTGTAGCCTAAAAGTGAGAAGTATATATTTGTTGGTTATTCTAAAGATGTCAAAGGTTACAGACTTCTTCAATCACATTGTAATGAAATTATTATTAGAAGAGATGTTAAATTTGATGAAATTCTCTTGACCTGCGAGCCTAATTCGGAGATTGTGCCTTCTTCGGCCTATGATCCATCTTCGGAGTTTGTGCCTTCTTATGATCTGGTTTCTTCTTCAGATGATGATAGTGAGGATGAAAATCCACCTCCACCTAGTCACCCTCCTCCAGATGAGTCCTTTGAACCTGAGCCAGCACCAACTCCACCGCTTCCTAGATGGGTTTGTTCAACACGAGAAGCGGTTGGTGATCTTGTCGATCATCCTTCAGATCAGCATCGAACATGTTCACAATTCCAATGAGCCTTTTCTCTTTTGGCTCAAGTTTCAGCAACTCATGATCCAGAGACATTTGCAGAAGCTTCAGGTCATCCAGATTGGGATACAGCAATGAATCAAGAGTATCGTTCTTTAATGGCAAATGATACTTGGGATCTTGTACCTCTTCCAAAAGGAAGAAAACTTGATAGATGCAAATGGGTCTATAGAACTAAGTATGCATTAGATGGAAGTGTTGAAATACACAAGGCTCGGTTAGTTGCCAAAGGATTTTCCCAAGTTGAAGGAATTGACTATAATGAAACCTTTTCCCCTGTAGAAAAAATGAATTCCATCCACCTTGTTCTTTCCCTTGCTGCCTCACATAAATGGGAGGTGCATCAAATGGATGTTAAATCCGCCTTCTTGCACGGAGATTTGCAAGAAGAAATATACATGGAACAACCTCCTGGCTATGTCCAGAATGACTCTAGCCTTGTTTGTCACCTCTTTATGGTCTCAAGCAAGCTCCCCGAGCTTGGTATGCCAAAATGGATAGCTTTCTTATTGCCACTGGATTCTCTAGATGCCATTCTGATCCTAATGTCTATACCAAGAAAGTAGGAATCCATCTCATAATCCTTGTCCTTTATGTTGATGACCTTATCTTTATCGGTAGTGACTCAAAAATTTTAAACCATGTGAAAACCAGCCTTAAGAAGAAATTTGAAATGATGAGATAGTTCTTTCTAATTCATCGCATTGGTTTTTGATATTCGACATTTCAGACCAAACCAGTGTGGTCCATCATCAGGAAAAGTATTATGAGATATGAAGGAAAAAAGATATAACAAGTGTAAATAAATACCTAAAAATTTGTTATGAAGAGCCGACTTATTTAAAAATGAAATCAGGAATTATAAAACCTAAAAATATTATTTGTTTGTTTATTAATTATTTATTAAGAGCCGACTTATTAAAATGAAATCAAGAAATATAAAACCTAGAAAAATTATAAATTAATATCTAGAATTATTCATAGTGGTTAGTGTTGGGATCCAATTTTGACTAATTTTCCATCCATCATCTATGTTTAGATTGTTAGGTTGTTTTTCAATTTCAATTGCTTCTCTGAATTTCCTATTGTGATAGTGATCTATCTTGGCAAGAATTTTGGCATCTTCAATACAAATGTGATGTTTAGTTTTGGCTGAATGTTCTGCAAGAGCTGAGGGACGAGTGCGATTGTGTTTGATGTCAGCGGCATGTTCTTGAATCCTAATTCTAAAGGAACAACCTGTTTCTCCTATGTATTGTTTACCACACGAGCATGGGATCATATAGAAACCCTTTTTCTCGATGGGATCAACATAGTCTTTGACTGACCTAAGGGAATTCCTAATAGTGTTTAAGGTTTTGAAAGTTGCTCCAATGTTTTTCTTCTTTAAAATCCTAGCAAGATTGTCTGTTGTCCCTTGTATGTAGGGTAAGAAAACCTTGGACACATCATTATTTGTTTGTTCTTTATTCCTAGGTGTTTTAGTGGCATTTTGAAAATCTTTCATCGCCTGATGTTTTTTTACAGACATTATCTTTAAAAACATTGAGGAGGTGATTTTTCTCTTCATCAAGGTAAATAAGATCAAAAACATTAAATTGGACAAGGATGACACCCTCGTAAGCTAAAATTCCCATTGACGGAGCAATGGAGGTCATCAAGAACATCACTGACCTAGGTACTGCTAACTTAGTTGAGCTTTGTTTGAAATCCACTTTCTTTAGTTTCCAAGGCGGCGTTTATGAACAAACATGTGGGGTTGCTATGGGATCCCCCCTCTCTCCCATCATAGCCAATTTATTCATGGAAGATTTGGAAAAAAAATCCATTATCTCCTCACCCTTCAAACCTAAATACTGGAATAGGTTTGTCGATGATACCTTTGTCATTTTGCCCCATGGTTGTGACAAATTAAATGAATTTGTGACTCACCTTAATAAACAATATGATCACATCAAATTCACTATGGAGGTTGAAGATAAAGGTAGTCTTCCTTTTCTAGATGTCAGGGTCATAAAAAGACCTAATGGATCCTTAGCCCACCAAGTTTATAGGAAGAAAACTCACACCGAACAATACCTTCATGCCAATTCCCATCATCACCCTTCCCAAAAACTAGGGGTTCTCAACACCTTAGCCACTAGGGCCTTCAAAATTTCTGATGATGAACACCTTAACGAAGAGAAAAATCACCTCCTCAATGTTTTTAAAGATAACGGCTATAAAAAACATCAAGTGATGAAAGCTTTTCAAAATGCCAC
Organism: Picea engelmannii; assembly: GCA_009831015.1. Classification (NCBI taxonomy): domain Eukaryota; kingdom Viridiplantae; phylum Streptophyta; class Pinopsida; order Pinales; family Pinaceae; genus Picea; species Picea engelmannii. The sequence goes on along the minus strand of ML785611.1, from coordinate 274,587 downwards.
TAAAACACCTAGGAATAAATAACAAACAAATAATGATGTGTCCAAGGTTTTCTTACCCTACATACAAGGGACAACAGACAAGCTTGCTAGGATTTTAAAGAAGAAAAGTATTGGGGAAACTTTCAAACCCTTAAACACTATTAGGAATTCCCTTAGTTCATTCAAAGACTATGTTGATCCCATCGAACAAAAGGGTGTCTATATGATCCCGTCCTCGTGTGGTAAACAATACATAGGAGAAACAGGTCGTTCCTTTAGAATTAGGATTCAAGAACATGCCGCTGACATCAAACACAATCTCACTCGTCCCTCAACTCTCGCAGAACATTCAGACAAAACTAAACATCACATTTGTATTGAAGATGCCAAAATTCTTGCCAAGATAGATCACTATCACAATAGGAAATTCAGAGAAGCAATCAAAATTGAAAAACAACCTAACAATCTAAACAGAGATGATGAATGGAAAATTAGTCAAAATTGGATCCCAACACTAACCACTATGAATAATTCTAGATATTAATTTATAATTTTTCTAGGTTTTATATTTCTTGATTTCATTTTAATAAGTCGGCTCTTAATAAATAATTAATAAATAAACAAATAATATTTTTAGGTTTTATAATTCCTGATTTCATTTTTAAATAAGTCGACTCTTCATAACAACTTTTCATGTATTTATTTACACTTGTTATATATTTTTTCCTTCATATCTCATAATACTTTTCCTGATGATGGACCACACTGGTTTGGTCTGAAACATCAAATATCAAAAACCAATGTAATGAGTCTGAAAGAACTATCTCATTAAAACAATGGTCGCAAAAGTCTTAGAACAAAAATTTGAAATGACAGACTTAGGCTTTTTGCACTATTTCCTTGGCCTCCAAGTTTTGCAAACCAATGAAGGAATTTTTCTTTCCCAATCTAAGTATGCTTGCGACCTTCTTCATTGCTTTCACATGGACGATTGTAAATCAACCCCTTCTCCCTTCCAATCTGGAGTTAATCTTTTTTCCACCTGTAATTCTCCTGAAGTTTATGCCACCCTGTACCGTCAGTTAGTTGGTAGTCTCTTATACTTGACTCATACCCATCCTGATCTTTCCTTTGTTGTTGGTCTTGTGGCCCGATATATGAAAACACCCCATGAAATCCATTGGAAAGCAGCTAAAATGATACCTCGCTATGTTTGTGGTACAATTCAGTTTGGGATACATTACAGGTTAGGGGGGCCTTTATTGGTTGGTTTCACTGATTTAGATTGGGTCGGTGACCCTGATGATCGGAAGTCTATTGTAGGTTATGTTTTTAGCCTTGGTTCAGGAACTATCACTTGGGCCTGTAAGAAACAACATGTTATTGCACTTTCTTCAACAGAATCAGGGTACTGAGCAGCAGTAAATGCAAGTCAGGAATCCCTGTGGCTTCAACAGATCCTTTCAGAGTTTGGATTCCAGCACCAGCATCCGACCAGCCTTTGGTGTGACAATCAGAGTGCCATCAAGCTCGCCAAAGACCCAGTTCAACATTAGATTAGCAAACACATCGAGCTACACATGCACTTCATCAGAAATCCCATTCATGATCAAGTTATTGAAGTGCTCTTTTTCCCTACAAAATATCAAGTTGCGGACATTTTCACAAAGTCTCTTACAGAAGCGAAGTTTTCCAAACTTCGATCTATGTTAGGAGTTCATGAAGTTGTCATTAAGGGGGTATAGGCTCTAATGTCTCCTTCCTTCTCCTATTGTGTCGCTATTGTAAATCCTTCAATCCTATCCCAAGTTGTTCTTAAGGGGGGATGTTAGGATATTTAGACACTTAGGAGTTAGTAATATCTACTTGGTCTATTGTGTCATTAGGTAAAAGTGTGTTTTCTAGTGTCTTTCTTTAGTATGCATTTGTATGCATTTGTAGTTAGGAAATCTGATGGTCACGATATGTTCCCGACATAGAGTGATCCGATGGTTCATACTCTCCTCTATCTTAACGACCATTGATCTGTGGCTTAACACCTGATTGGTCCATGATCTCTATTTAAAGATTATGGAGGGTCATTTGTCGATGATCAATTGTGAGAAACTCTCTTGTAAAATATCTCTGTAATCTTTTTGATCCAAATTTTATGAGAAGAACAAAATGAATACAGATTATTAACAGATTCTTAGCACAAAATAACAAAGATACATTAAAACTAGTTTTCTATTCAATAATGAAATAAGTTGAAACTGTAAAATGCAGCGAAAACAAGCTTGTTGGAATGGTGGTGGCTTATCTCTAAGAAGAGATGTGACGGTTGCACTCATTCACAAGAAGAACATTACAATGAGGCTCTAAAATCCTTTTTAAAATAAACAATAATACCAAAAACCCTAAACATCCAAAAACCTAACCCTAGGAGATGAAGCGCCAAAAGTCATGTGGGCTCCGTTTGGGTAAGTTAGTACATCAACTTCCCGGGGTCGTAACTTTTGCATGCGATCTTTGTTTTAGGTGTGTAATATCCCATTAGAAAGTTATTGTCGAGGGGATTCATTTTGGGGGCTCAATTATGCCTTCGGCTATCATTGAAGAGCTCGATCCAAAAAACCCTTCATTTAGGCCCTCAAAATGGCCCCAGAAGTTAGAACTGCTAAAAATAGTAAATTGCCAAAATTGTCAAAAAATTGTCTTGAGCCAGTTGGAAAAGGTGGGTGGCCACCGATATCCATCTAGATCAATCCTCCCTCCTTAGGAATAAATGGTCTCCATTTCTTTGAGGTCCCCCATTAGATGAGGAAATTTCTATTGAATTTGGCCCCGGGTGAGCCACTTGCCTTGGTGCAGGAGTTGCCCTACTTTGATGACTCGATAAAGTTGGATCCTTTGTTGTCGAGTGCCCTTGATCTGTGTGTCCAAAATCTGATCATTGGATGCATGTTGTATGCAATCGGGGTTGAGCTCTGTTGGTGTCAATTGTTCTGTTACTTCTGAGGTGTCCAATAATGGTGGGAAATAAGGGCGAAGAAGATCCACGTTGAACATTGGGTGAAGGCCAAGGAAAGGAGGAATGTTGAGCTCAAAAGAATTATCCCCCATGGCCTTGGTGATAGTGTATGGCCTATAACGGAGTGAGCGAAGCTTCTGATGGGGTCCTGTAAGGCGTTCTTTCTACAAGTGCAACCAAACTTTGTCGCCCACCTAGAACTTATGTGGCACCCGATGTTGATCATGGCGTTGTTTGTACTTGTTATTGGACTTCTGTAGGATATCCTAAACCTGTTGGTGGATGTGTGTAAGGTAGCTAGAGAGGTAGTGGGCGGGCCCAGAGGGCCCATAGTGATAATAGTGGAGGTCATTCAATGTAAGGTGGACTAGGTCCACTATATTATTAAATAAGACCCACTATGGTAGTTAGATATAATAAATGTAAGAGG